>JABVXV010000243.1:0-96568 GCA_013365325.1 Dipetalonema caudispina | reverse complement strand
ATAATAATAATAATAATAATAATAATAATAATAATAATAATAATAATAATAATAATAATAATAATAATAATAATAATAATAATAATAATAATAATAATAATAATAATAGTAATAATAATAAATAATAATAATAATAATAGTGATAATAATAATAGTAAATGATATTGATATCACTAATGATGATAAATAATAATCAATTATAGTTATTATAATATAGCAATAATAGGTGAAGGTAAAAAAGTAATTATGCAAGTGAAAGTAAGCAGCAAATTAAAAATAAAACAACTGTAGTAATTACTAATTAAAGTAATTATAAAAAGGCAATTAGCGAATGATAGCAATTTTTCTACTAAGTATTTTACCAGAAGTAAAATAATCTACAGATAAGCATTTTAAAAATTTCAAAAAAATATTTATTGCAATGTAAAAAATTTGTTACTATGATAATCATAACTAATAGAATGAAAAGTAAGAAAAATAATGCAATATTAAATCAAAAGATTTTCTATATTAAAAGGTAATTTTACTCAGTAATAATAATAATAATAATAATAATAAAATCCTTATCATTTCTATCATTCACTTCATCACTTTCCACTATCAATTTGTTTGTTCTTCACAAAATGTCACAATTATTGTTATCTTACCAGTTTTTCACAGCATTTTTAATGTTGATGATACTGATGATATCAAATACATTATACAATAAAATACGTCAAATGATACGTTTGGAGATGTGCATGCGTTTATATGAGCAACGTGAATTAATTCTGTTCAGACTTTGGCAATAATCGAACTTTGCTAATTAATTAGACGGAACAACATTTATCACTACAAAACATCTGCAAACGAAAATCAAAGGAAAAAAAAAATAATGTTTTCGTTGAAAACTTGAAACAGTTCAACTTGTTTGCTTCAGGCACATCAAATCTTGTTCGAACTGGAAAATAATTTCGGTTTCTAATTCATTATCTTGCTAAATTTTTCAAAAGTGACAATTAGTGAAAATTTTGTTTTCATATTTTAAAAAGTAAAAAGTAGATGTAATGAAAGATATGATCTCATCGTTACTATTATCATGATGTTGTTATCGGTAGATGAACGATGAAATGATATATTCATTCGAAATTTTTACAGATAAAAAAGAAATAAAAAAGTGAAATAATTATTGAAAAAGGAATGAAAAAGTAATAATGATATAAGTAACAATTATGTACTTTTAAAAAACTTAACTTATATGAAATGTACAAAAATTTAGCAAAATATATTTTCCAATAATTTTTATGCAGCATTTTACTCAACCTTTTTTACTATAGCAACACGGTACTCTATCATTTTATACTATGCTTAAGTATATTTTTGTATTATTTTAAATAGTACTATAGCATTTTGCATATTTATTCCGTTTTATTTTATCAATTAAAAATTTCTTTTCTTAGGAATAAAAATTATCATAAAATTTTTTCATACAAATGTAAACAAAATCAAAAAAGTAGGAAAAAAGAAAGAATTTTTTAAGGAAAAAAAAGAAAAATTAAACTTTAAAAGTGTCAAAAGATTGAAAATGATAATGCGACATCTTTCGTATTTATCTTTTGTTAAACATACAACGAAAAAAAAAAATAGGAAGAAAAAGTAGAGAAATGTAAATATAATTCAAATTGTAAAATTGTAATAGTAACAAGAAAGATTGTATATGAATGACAATTGACAATATGAAATCATCTGGTTTTAAATTCATTAAGAGATGACAAGTCTTTCTATTGGAAATAAAGAAGCGAAATTTATTATTTCCGTGTTGAAGTAACTCAATTTAATGTGACAAATTTTTTGATTGACTCTATCATCTTATACATTTCATTATAAAAACTTGAAACGCTACTTAATTAACTACGACAAAAATACTAAAAGATTTTAAGTACTATTATCAAAATATTGGCTAAAATGAATATATGCATATGTTTGCAAGAAATAGCAACAACTATTAAAATATCAATCATCTGATTTTATTATTTAGAAAATCAATAAATAATCAATGAATATAATTTTTTAATATGATTGTTGCATAAAATTATGTAAGATCATACCATTGAAAGTTTAATTTAATTTAATCACCACACACTTTTCACATTTTGTTGAATCTAATTTTTTTTGTTTTTTAAATAATTTTTAAAAAAATTTGCTTTTGTTCGAAATTTTATCAGTTAAATAATCAACAAATATAGCTTTATGCAGATTACTTTAAAATATGATAGGAGCGAAAAATTATAAATAATAAGACTGTTGGAAGCATAATTCAATTCAATCATTGCAAAATTTTCATATTTTGTTCAATTTAGCTTTTTCTTTCTCAAATACCAAAAAATTCAAAATCGGAAAAGGTTTTATCAACTTTTTTATCATATGTTTCTCAATAATTTTTGAGGAAACACTTATTAAATCTTTTCTTTTGTTATTTTTTTTAAGAATATGAAAAAATAAAAATTTAGCAATAAAAAAAAAGAAACTTACACATTGTATAAAATAATTAGTATAATAGTTGAAAAAAAAAAAAAAAAATTTTGTTTTGCATAAATGAATAACATAACTGTGGAATTCAGTTATAGACGATATTGTTGTTCGATATTGTTGAATGAGTGGAATTTATAGTATTCGGTTTATTTACCGCCTGCAATAATAATTCGATGCATTTAACAATGCAATGGACAAGAGATGGAAAATACTACATTATGTCATATCAAAAGTAACATTTAAATTTTCCGATAATCTTTGAAACAAGAATTTTACCACAAGAATCAAATTATTCCATTGTGCTATTTACTGAGTGGAACTCTGTATGCTTCTACAATTGAAATAATTGAAATCATAATTAGATAATCTTAATTGTTATAATGATAAGATATAATAGATACACAGACACACAGACACACATATGTTCATCTAAGTTTATATCGTTAGGTACAATATAGCCTATATTCATCTTTAAGGCTTGTTTAATTAAGCATAATTTATTCTATTATAGTATACAATCCTTGTATTATAGTGATATATAAATAGATGGTATTTTAAATATTAGGAATTAAAACAAATTAGAACTTTAAATCTAAAAAAAAAATAAAATGCAATTATCTATTCATGATGTAATTTTAACAAAAATTGTAAAATAATAAACAAGAAAATTAATAGATAAATTATATAGGCCAAATATTATAACGGAAGAAAATTGCTACACCAATAACAACAACAAAAAAAGTTCATACCTAATAATATTTAAAAAACTTTTGAACTATAAATTAAAATATTTTTTAAAAAAATTTAAAAGGGAAAGTATGAAAAGATGAAAAGAGGATGAGCTCATAATATGAGATAATTGTACAATCATTATGCTTTTTTTTTTTTTCTCTCTTCCTTTTTCCCTTCTTCTTTTTTCACTTCTTAATCCATAAAAGATTGGCATAATTTACAAAATTTCTTTTTTTTTTTTTTTTTTTTTACATTTCAAGTTGCCATAATATGTATAATTTAGGTTAAGAAACTAAATTATCATCATCATTTACGATTTACATCTTCGCTTTTTTTCAAAAAAAAAAACTGAAATAAAATTCTCTTTCCATCTCATTACATCCTCATTCATATTTATATCATACAACAATAAAAGGGAGGAGGAGGAGGAGGAGGTGGGGAAGAGAAAAAAAAAACAAAAAAAAAAAAGATTAAAAATTTTACTAATTGTCATATATGGAAGAAAAATACAATTTATTGGAAAGTATTTTGTTCTTGTAAAATTGACATTATAAGAAAATGAAATAGTATTCCTTTTTTTTTTTTCGTTTAAAAAAATAAATATATTATGGAAATTATTTACTTAAATTTTTGCTTTATCAAAACTTTTATCATTATTTTTCATATTTTATCAAATTATTTCTCCTTCAATTTTGCTTTTTTTTCTTTTGTCACTGTCACTTTTATTACTTTTACCATTATTACTATTGTTATTTTTATCATTATTATTATTACTATGATAATTGTTATCATCATGAATAGTTTGTTTTGTTTTAATAATGCTATTATTAAATTTTAGCTTAGTAAATTAACTGGGAAAAGAATTATGATAAGGCTTCAGATGAAGTTTGATTTCATTCGATTTTGACATTTTGGATGAAATTTTTAAGATTAGTCAAGTGAAATTCAAACATTTTGGTTATCATATGCTTTGGAAATTTCTTGGTTTTAATTCGTCATCATTGTGAAAAAGCTCTATGAGCAATTAATTAAACTCGCTGACCCGTTTGATATCAATGGTATGAACCAATGCCAAAGATAATAAACCTGAGTATTAGGAATTTAGAAATTTTAAATTAATATATATAAAACGATTCGAAAATTATGATTTTCTACTGGAAGATGAATGAAGTAGAATAAAAGTTTGTCGATATATTGTACTTTCCCATTTTACTAATATTAATCCTTCTCTTTTTTTCATTCTTCCAATATACTTGGAATAATTTCAAGAGAAAATGACTGTTATATCATAATAAAATGTAATTTTAAAACAAATTATTACTCATAGTAATTAGCAAAGAAATTCCAAAATTTAATTCATTGTCTAAAGTTTTTGAAACAAACTTTCCATATGGAAAATATAGGAAATATCTCTAATTAATATTCATGAAAAGATTTTGCAAGATAATTCCAATTATCATTTGTTAAACTTCGCTCCTCTAATTGTCTTTTTTCACGCTTAATTAATCGCCAGTCATTCATGGAACAAATGAAATTTCATTCCGGAAAATTATTCAAATGAAATTTTTGCATAAATTCCAATTGATTTATTATCACACATTTTTGTTTCATCATCCAAAGAAAAAGTGAAATCATTGTAAAAATGAAGGTAATACTCGACAGATTTAGGATTCGTCGACTTTAGTGTTCACTTTTTTTTCCTACAAACCTTTGAAATTTTTTGATTTGATTTTTTAATTTCTATTTTTTTTTAAATAAAGAAAAAATAAGTGAGATAGAATATAATTGCTTCTCTGTACCGTTTGAAAGATATTTTACACTTACAGTTATAAACTTATTAAAATTTTGCACTGAATATTATGCATTGATTGGAAAAAATATTATGCTTTAATTTGACCTGTCATCTATAGCTTACTTTGACAAATAGTGCTCCTTTTTTTTGTTAATATCTTAGTGACAGTTTTTTTTTTTTTTTTTTTTTTTTTATATATTGTATTCGGACCAAATAATTGTTGGAACTTTAGCATAAGATTTTGGTATAAATTCAAATTGAAAATTGAATTTTTGAATTAAAATAGAACTCTGAAATTGACTGTTATATAATGCATTTAGATTATATAATAGTTTCAAGTTTTGAGTGAATTTAAATAAAAATTCAAATTGGAAATTGAACTTTTGAATTGTAATAGAACTTTGGAATTAATTTCTATAATATTATCAATCTGATAAGCATCTTCCGTTTACTAACGATAGCAGTAATGCAATACAATTAATGATCAGCAAATAAGCACTACTGCAACAATAACAGCAACAACAATAACAGCTACTATCACTACGATCGCATCAACGAACATTAGGAAGAAACTTCGTATTTACACTTTAGGGATTCGATGAGCGAATTATTTCATACTGATGTATTTTTTTGACTAATGCCTTCTTCTTCTTCAATATTCCGTTTTGTTCCCGAATATACTCAGCCAAAAGCTGAAAATATTAAAGAATTTGTCGATGTCTTAAAAACTATCAAACATTTGGTGGTAATGACCGGTGCTGGAATTTCCACCGAATCCGGCATTCCGGATTATCGTTCACCTAAAGTTGGCCAATATGCACGTACCGATCATCGTCCGGTATTGCATGGTGATTTTATGCAATCGTTAGCTGTTCGAAAACGTTATTGGACTCGAAATTACGTTGCATGGCCACGATTTTCTGCTTCACAACCCAATGAAACACATCAAACAATCGCAAATTGGGAGAAAAGTGAACGATTTAGGTGGCTTATCACGCAAAACGTAGATGGATTGCATACTGCAGCCGGTTCCAAAATGTTAACTGAATTGCATGGTTGCAATCGACGTGTTATTTGTATGAATTGTCATTCGCTATATAGTCGACAAATGATACAGGAATGGATTCAGAAGGAAAATCCGAATTGGTGTATAGAGGAGATTGGTGAATTAGCACCGGATGGTGATTGTGATATTCCAGATAAAGCTGTGAACAATTTCAATGTTCCAACATGCCCGAAATGTGGTCATGAATCGATTCTGAAAACGGATGTTGTCTTTTTTGGTGGATTCATTGATCCAGAAATTCACAATAAGTGTTATAATATGGTGCAAAATTGTGATGGTATGCTGGTTCTTGGTTCTTCGCTTACTGTCCTTTCCGGTTACCGTTACGTTCAACAAGCATATCAACAGTCTGTGCCAATTTTAATTGTTAATATTGGTCCAACTGCTGCTGATGATTTAGCTACCGTTAAGATATCTGCTAAATGTTCTGATATCATAAGACATGTCCCAAATTTATAAAATCATTTTTCGGCAGAAAAACCAATTAGTTTTAGATCTATCATCCAGGAAATTGGTTAGTTCGAAAATTATTTTCCAGCGATACAGTTAGTTTCAAGATTATCTCTTAGAAGTAATGTTAATTCCAGAATTCATATACCAATTTTTAGATGATTTAGCATTTGATACCTAGAAGTTCGATAAAAGTTTCATAACTTATTTGAAAAATCTTCCAATCTGATTAAGTAATGAAAAATAGCTTGTTATCTCTTACACGAAAATTTATGCTGTCGGAATATGCCTCAATAATTTATTATATTTTCTGAAAAACTTATTAATTCGTAGTTGTAATTTGAAACAATTAAAAATCTCCTGTTGTAAATATAATAATTCACGTAGAGCTCATTTCCAAAGCTTTCTTTTGAAATCCCAAAACTTATCCTTTGATGACATATAATATGAATGAAATGCAATGTTTTCCAGTAGTCTTATCGATGTATGGTAATATTTGCACTTGCAATTATGGCAACTCCTTAATAATGTTTGGCCAGCAAGAAATAACATACCAATACCAATTACTTAGGCCTTGTGATCTAATTAGCTTCTTGACCGATTAAACATTATCGTAGTAACTCCAACTAACTCCTATCATTATATATCAATTAGTTGGACTTCTTTATTTTTTTCTACAATGTTTATTTCAAGTAATTCAGCTATGGAAGTCGAGTATTTGTTGCCTTCTTATTATAATCAATGAATGTATTGTTAAGTCAATGTTTATGTAACAAAAATAACTGAATTATTTTATTTGTCCCAACAGAGAGTTTTCTAACGGCGAACAAAAAAATATTAAAACAACTATCACATTGCGCGAACTGTAAAAATCTATAAACATGTGTATTTCACTATTTCTTTCTGGCTTTGCTTTTTCCCTGCAAAAAAAGAAAAGCGGTAAGTGCAAGAAGCATGAAAATACAGGGAGAAAGACAGTTTAAAGTGAGCGCATATAGTAAAATACGCAGAGAAATACAATAAAATTACTAATAACAAATTAGTGGCAACTATAATTTTGAAGTAATTTTGCATACTTTTACCCACTCAAAACTTTATTCAAAAAAACTTTATTCTAACTTCTACCCTAAAAATGTTTCGAAAGCCTATAGCCACTTCTTGTTCCGGAAGACACATAAAATTTCAAGCAATTAGTCTTACCTTTTTCCCTTTCACACTAGCATGGCGTGGTTTTTTGGCAAATTTCTTGTTCTTTCCTATTTTCCTGCGTTTTCTACCAGCACTTCCACCTGCTGTACTGCCACCACTTTTTTCGGTATCTTTCACTGCCATATAATTACCAAAATGGAGTAGCTCATCCAGGATATTCTGTCGATCCTGAATCTTTTTATTGTGCCTCTCCTTCTTCGTCATTTGCAAGCGAATAAGATAATCCTCTTCATATCTGAAATAAACACAAACAGAAATTTATGCTACTATAGATGGATATAAGTGCTGTAAAATAGATAAGATTCAGTTTTCACCATCAATAATAATTCCAACATCATATAGATAAACTCGAGCATTTTCAAAGTCTGACCAAGTTTTTAAAAGTGAGAAATCGGAGACCCTTGATAAATTCGTAATCAAATACAAACTCACTTTCGCTTCTCAACATCTTCTTGCTTTTTCTTCTTTACTATACTGTTATCCTGAAAGCATTCAAGGTTTACAGGTCGTTGAAATGATTTTGACTTGATATATACTCGTTTTATTTCTTATTCTCTCTGTCCTACTGATCTTCCTTCCAACGTTTTCAGTAGGAAAAGTGGGAAAAATATCAAAGTTTCGGACGTATATCACAAAATACTAAAATGCTGAAAGATGACCAGCAGACAATGCATTAGACATTAGAATGCTCTTCTAATGCCGCAAGGAGCTCATTAAAAGATACATTGAGTAAAGTAGAATCATTCAATTTAGCTTGAGTTTATATTCAAGCTGAGTTAGAAATTTTAAATTAGAAGTTTTAGATGTCAAATTACCTGGAATTCTTCCGGAGCTTCACTATACTGTGCTCGCAAATCTTGTATCAAGCTACTCTGCAGTGCTCGTCGCCTTGCTCGTTGTATTTTTCGTTCTTCCATTTCTTCCTCATCTTCTGTAAATTGGCCCTTTTCCAAATAGTAATTAATTTAATTATTCATATGAAATGAAAACATATCTCCACTATCAAGTAGTAACTGAAATCCTCTTTTCCAACTTTTCGATTCATAAAGTGTTAAGAATAAAATTGAATAAGCGATCTTTTGAAGAAAAAGTGACAAACATCATTACCATTATAATGCAGCGCCATAAGTTTCGGTGGGACGTATTTTTTTGATTTCGTTTCTTTTGAAGCATCTTCATCGTTGCCATCTTCTGATTCCAGTTCCTCATTTTCATCGTCCACTTTTAGTCGTTCTGGGTGTGGCCGTAGTGTCTGCAGGAAAAATAAGTCAGCTACGTCATGGAAATATTTGAAATTTTTATTAATTTAACTATTCCGGTAGTGTAAAAAAAAAAGATAGATTCTACTGAACCTGACATTAACAAAAATAGAGTCTATTCCAGGGTGTATCCAAATTCTGAAGAAAGAGAAAAAAAAAAACAAAGGAACAAACATACTTTTACACCGCTGCTAGTCTTGTCAGATGCAAATAAAATTAGTTTTTCAACATGGCTTTTCATCCTTTGTTCAATGGGACGCATTCGTTCCAAAACCTGTAATACTGCCATAAAATTTTGCAATTCCCACTTAAATTTTCAAAATTCCCAACAATTTCAGGACAATTTCCAACTTAAAGTTGAAACGAAATAATTTATAAAAGCAAAAAACTCAAAGGGAATTTACCGTTCTCAAATAAACCAAACGTTCAATAGCTGGATCACCCTGTATACTATTTCCAATACTCATTTGGTACATCAAATAGACCAAATCACGCGTATATGCAAGTAAATCACGATTTTTCACTTCATAAAACGATATTCCCTGGAAAAAAATAGTAAACGTAACAAATAGACGAAAGATTATGCGAAGAAATCATTAGAAATACAGTTAAAACAAATTAATTAGTTTAAAACAGTTTCAAACACGAAACAAATGCCTTCTTTGAAAACTTCTGGCTAAAGTAGCTGACCGCAAAACTTTTTCCAAAGTAATCTAGAGTAGAAATAAGTAGGGGACAGATAATTGGCAAGAAGCTGACAAAAAAAAAAAAAAAAAAAACGAAACCTGACTGGATCAGCAATGATAATGATCAAAAATAATGGATAAACTTCAAAATAATGCCTACATCTCGTTCTTTCTCTTTTTGAAGTTGAATGTAGAATTCCTTAGCCACATTTAGCAATTCAGTTGATGTTTTTGCGCAATCCGCGACTACACTCGCGTAGCGTTCCTGCTCTTCTTCCGACATTCCGGAAAACTGACTAACTGAAGAAATGTGAGATAAAGAAACAACAATTCTTCCAATATTCACATTCAACGCAACTGTGAGAAACGGGAAACGTTTTGGTTAGCCAACCATCTTATTATTTTTAACGAAAAATAAACCATTCCATGTCAAAAAATACCAAGAATAATTCTGAATGAAATGGGAAGTTATATTATTTGCCTTAAGACTGTCTGTACAACAAATGTTGTATTAATAACGTGTCTTCATTCAATGTGTTCAAGAGCTTTCCCACTACATTTGTTACTTGTAATTTGCTAAAACTTAAAAAGACCAGAGAAAAAAGAAACAGGGATCCGCAAGAACTGTTTCGATATCAAGCTCAAAAATTAAAAAATTCAGATGGCCAAAAATAACGTCTTAAAATTTATTAAATTACAGTTTGTGTGTAAGTATCGGTGTTCTGGACAAATCCAGTTTTGTCGTACTCTAAATAATTGCAAATGATTGCATAAACAACTTTTAAATAATCATAAATACCTTTCAAATCACCAAATAAAATTACCCGTTATTGTACACAATTCAGATTTTTGAAGATAACTTTCACAATATTTTTGGATCAAATTGATGCAGAAATATTCTGAAAGTTTACCTGGAATGTAACGAGTAAAATGCAACAGTGAACGCAAATGTAGCTATTGGCAGAAAGATAGTGCATCTCATTGCAATTCAAAGATACATGCTTATAGACAACATTTGTGGCAAAATAATCACAGTGATTCAAAATGGAAATACCATTAAAACCAAAGCAACAAATTACTATCACTCCGTTCCTCCCATCTACAAAATTAGAAACACCAGAAAATAGAATGAAACCAAAATTTGATCGGTTCATCCTCTGAGGTATCACTCAGTTATAAGCTTCCAACAATGTTTTTTTTTTTTCCCTACTTCAGAAATCGAAGTCGTCCAATTCATGAATGACATATTTGAGGTTAAAAAAAATACGGCCAGTTAACACTATGATTTCAACGGATCTTGTAAATTTTGATTCTCTAGAAATCGAAATTTTCATATCGTTCTATAACTGCTGTTGTACCTCATTATCAGGACACTTATAGATGACTTTTTCCGATAAATAATTGTCTGGCCATCGAGGAAGCATTACAGTGAAATACGCACACAGTGTGATATCCCAACCAGTAACCAGTAAATACATCCAACATAATCAGATATTTTCGCTGTAGCTACACCCTGGTTCCTCGTTACTCATGCTTGCTTCATTTTTTCCCTCATTCGCACTCGAGTTTGCCCGGCTACCAGTTGCATAAGCAACAAACATTTCTTTTAGAAATGACAATTCTTTTTGAAGCCCTTCAACCTAGAATAAGATAGTAAAATTGTAGAAGGAAAATAGCAATAAAAAATAGCTAGCAGAGAAGAAGAAAGAGATTAAAATGTGTAATAAATTTAGGCAAACAATGAAAAGTCATGTGAAAATATGCAAACAAACGTAGAATGTCACAAAATTATCTAACAGCATTTAATATTACAATTTTGAAAATACTTTCTTATATAAAATTCCTAACGATGTATCTTCTAAGCTGCTTCAATAGCTGAATAGATTATGTCTTAAATTTAGAAACAAACAACAACCTTTTTTTCCAGTTCAACATTCTCCTTCCTTAAATGTTCCACTCGTAGCATTGTATCTGTTTCTTCTCGCCGTTTCTTTTGACGAGTTCTACAAAACTAAGTCGAAATTTTTTTTTTCAACAAACTAGCCATTTACTAAGTGAAACATAAAATTTACTATTTCAAAAAATAAAGCTCTTATTTACAGCAATTATCAAACAATTTTGGAAAATAAAATTTGTAATATGAACAGGAAAGGGAATAGAGAGAATATTTCAAATTTCCCCAATTAACCATACTAAAAATCTACTTAAAATTTCCAAAATTTCATAACTCTATCAAGCTTAGCTTCTGTAGGAAGCAATAATTAACAATATAAAATAAATTTGCAATTCAATTAAATGAGTAGAAAAAAAAAAAAAAGAAATTAAACCTGTTTACAGCATCATTATTTCGCTTTCTCTTTAAAATATATTCTTCATCACTCAATTTATCACCATCACATGCAACAACACGTTTTCGTGAGGCACCACATTGCGATGGATCCACCGGTACCATTCTGTTGAATAAACCAGTTATCCGGTTATCCGATTATTAATCACGGTTTGCCTATTATTAATTCAAGTGAAAAATATGAACAAAATAATAAACTGATCATTTATGCGTTAAACGATAATTCATCATATATGAATTAATCTTTATCCATCATATAATCAATCAATCATTCATTCATTCATTAATCAATGAATGATTAACAAAATGTATCGTACATATAACACATACCTAACATGGACTATCATTGATAAGATGATGAAATTAAAATTAATCATCACAAAATGATGAAATTTAAACTAAAAAAATTAGCAAAATAATCCTGAACCTATTTGATCTTATTACAAATTACATCATCTATTATCATAATGATAAATATCTTTGACATTTTTCATTTTTATAATCCTAAAAAAAAAAAAAAAAAAAAAAAAATCACTTCGATAATATTTGATCGTAACAAAAGATTGAGAGTAAATAGTGAGACTATAATACGTTTATGTATATATTTGTATATAGCAGAGAGTGAGAGTAAAATATGAAAATATAATGGGAAAGTTAACAGTAAAGTAGAGAATAATTGTAATTAGAAAATAATTTTTGTTTTCAGATATTAAAATTTATTTGTACATTTATAGAGTGAATATTTGATAAAATATTTATCAGTTATGAATGATCAATAAATATGGCTAAAATTTCTGTGAGTTTTTTTTTTTTTTTTTTTTTTTTTTGATACTGACAATAATTTGAAATGAAAGATATATTTTTAATTTGCAAAAATTTTTCGTTTTTTGAAAGTTATACTTGCAACATTTTAAACCTTTTTTTTTTTTTAAATTATTTTACAAATGGATGAGTATTAAAAACAAGTTTTAAAGTTTTAAAATTATGTAAAAGTTTTAAAAATTGACAAAGCTTTACTAAAATATCAAAATTTCAATCAACTTTTTTGAATTTTTTATGATTTTTTATGATTCATATTTACGGAAAATAGTATATTATACTTCCGGTTAATTCTTAATCTCATCTAAAGCAATGTTAAAATTCAGGAATGTAGTGACAGGAACGTGGAACATATGTCGCATTTCGTTCGTGAATTGAAATTTGGTGAAAATGAATTCAAAATAAGTCAAAATTGCATTGGAGATGTTAGTTGCGTCGTTTGGGATAGTGCCATTGTAGCTTGCTACTATTTTGCTCGTTATCAATCATTTTGGAAGAGAAAAAAGGTATTTTATACGATTTTATTCCCATTTATTTATGATTATTGAAAAATTCAAATTGTTGATATGAGAGGAAAGGTACAAAATTCTAAACTAATAACTCGTAATGAATTATAAACTGAAAAGGGAAGTTTAATTAAATTTGGAAATTAATGATTGAAATTTAGATAGTATAGAAGATATTAGAATTCCACTGAGATGGTTGAATTGAAATTTGAACCGCATATCATTAGAAATGAAAAGGTTCTGAAATCCTTTTTAGTTACCAATACCATAACATAACATCATAACTGCGTTATTGTTACGGTAGTTATTTAAGTAATCGTTCGAATTTGCATCCTCTCTGATATAGTATCATTTTTTTTTTTTTTTTAATTTTAATAATTTAGGAGTAATTAGTGGGATTGTAATTGGGAATTTTTAGTATATATTTTATCACCAGGTTCTAGAACTTGGTGCTGGAACAGGAGTGTGCAGTATCCTTTTAGCAGCATTAGGTGCAGATGTCGTAGCAACTGATTTATCAGAAGGAATCAGATTATTGGAACAAAATATCCGGGAAAATTGGGAAGTGATAACAAGAAATAAGGGTTCTGTTAAAGCTGAAATTTTGGATTGGAATGATCCTTGCGATAAACCGCTTTCATTCGACGTTATTATAATGATCGATATAATTTATTACTTACGGGTAAAGTTTTGCACTACGTCATTGTTTTAATCATCCTTGATTTTATTGGTTTTTCCAGAAGTATAATATATTAGTGGAGTTTTTTTGTGTGTTTAGTTCTGAATTTCTTTACTAATTGAAATTAGTTTATCTAGAAATTGTGGATTTCTGTCATCGATCTTCCATAGCACACAAAATTATCATTGAATCCTGAGAGTTTATATGAGCAAAATTGGTAACTTTGAATTCCAAAAAATTTTAGTTTCACTTGTCATCCTTTTATCAAATAGGAAGCATAGTCTGGGAAATCAAAAGTTATTCATTGAAAAGTATGATTTTTAGCAGTTTGCCCCATTTTATATGTGATACAAAATCGTGTTTAAAGCTTTGTATTCGAATTTAGGCATTAGAAGGACTTGTTAAACTATTACTACGATCGGAAGCGGCAACGATTGTTTGTTGCTATGAAGTGCGCGATATTGGAGAAGCGAAAATTGCTCAAGAACGATTTTTTGAAATGATATCTTCTTTTTTTAGTATTTGCCCAGTAGCAGATAAGGAGCTAGACGATGTATATAAATCACCGGATATCAAAGTATTATATTTAGTACGGAAATGATTAAAGTCATTTTTGTTTAATCATATTTGCAAATGAGCGTAGTTTCTGACTTTTTAAATAGAAAATAATGGTGTTGTCATAACTACTGAATTCTATAGTAAGCTTAAAAAGATTCTCTTTGATTGATTTTATCACTCTAATGCTTTCTTGTATTGCAGAATCATTTTTTCTTCGCTTTACATGTATATTATTATTTCTTTTATCGCTCAACAACTTTGTTTAGCAAAGGTTTCGATAAAATTTCATTCAAAGTCTTTTTTCTGGCAGCCTTAAATGTTACACTTTGGTTGATCAGTTTAATTAATTTGTTTTGATTGACTTTTATTGCTTCAATTTTCCTTGATTTGTGGTTCATTGTTGATCAAATTAATATAATTAATATGTGGAAAATCAAGTTCAAAACAGATATTTAGAACTATCCATTTTTGTTTGATTATTAAGCTGTTGTTGATTCAGCTATTTTGTACGCTGATGTATGCAAAGCCGAAAAACAATATCGTTTGCGAAAAAAAGCTTTCGTTGAATTCATACGTTATGTATTTTTTCTTTTTCATTACTCAATTAATTGATAAATTTCCGGCATTGTTCTTGCATATTTTCTTTTTTTAAATTTTGAATTAATGCTTCAAACTGCAGAAATTTGTTTGTGTATTCTAATGCATACTTACTTGTATAGTCAAAAAACGGATGAGAGTTTTTATTCCGATTGTTTCTGGCAATTCGCGTAAATTCATCCAATTTCTGATCAAAAACAAAAAATGACTGCTTTGAAAAGTTCAATAAAATTGACATTTTACATGTTTTGCATGAAGTTCTGTTGAAAGTGTTGCTGTATAATTCTAGCAAACTTTCTGTTATATATTCAGTATTAACTGTTGACAATAATATAGATTTTTATTTTTTTCTAAGATAATGAACGAAAATTCTTTACTCATATTTTGATATATAATCAGTTTCAATAATTTACATCGATGTACACTACCGTAATTCCAGAGAAATAAACTGCGATCAGAATTTAAATACTTGATATTATACATTTCTACTTGTTTCAAGAATCATGTATGATCCGTCATCTAGTGCCAATATCAACGAAGCAACAGTTGATCATTTTTCATTGGATTGGACAATTGATTTTTGTAAATCTCGGATATCTGGAAGTGCTACTTTATCGATACGTATCATCAAACCAACTGATAAAATTGTAATAATTTTTCTTTTGCAATATTCTTTTTTAAAAAAAATTTTTAATTCCAGTAAAATCTATCGTTCGTTCATTTCTCTATATTTCAAAAAAAAAAGAACTGATATTCTTTACTCAGTAAGTGTGGGGAATAATCTTTTATTTTAAATCATACCGTATCACAAATTCTTTATTTTATTAGTTGTAATCATTTTAAGAGTATATTTATTTTCATCAAGATGAGAGCAGGACTATCCAATTGTTCACTTAGCATTTCATTTGATGATGACCCGAGCATAACAACTTATACGTTTCCTCAGATATTTCTATGATTGACTATCATAAAGTCACTCCTACTAATCCACCCACTGATTAGGTTGTAAATTACATAACTTCCATGTTCCTTTAAATATTTCGAAATATTTCGAGCAGAAATTTACTCCGTTTCTGATTATTTTCCAAAAGTCCTTATTAAAATAACAATTTTCCACTTATACATGAACAAATAATAGACAAAATTATTGTAATTGACATGATCCTGAAAGGTTAATAGTGTCAAGCCTTAGTGCAGTTATACTTGAAATAAAATTTCATGCTGGATTTAAGAAAATACTTAAGACTTGAGAAGAGAAGTCACGAAGTAAATTTTTCTATCTCTCTACTGTCACATTATTAGTATTGTCTACAGTACTGAAATCAGATCAATGATTAAATAATATTTCTAGATATTGGACAGTCGATCGTTGGAATTAACAAGCATTAAGTTGGATAACGAGTTTGTCGATTACCGTGTGGAGAATGCTGATATTCTGGGTGAGAAAATAATAATCGATGTGGGTAAACGAAAAGATGGAGATAAATTGTAGGTCTTTCAAATAATTGATAGTTATTTGGTGCAGATTTTAATAATTTATTTAATACTTGTAAGTACTTTTCCTCTTTTTTCCTGAGGACATTATTTATGCTGTAACATCGAAATATTTTATGGTAATGATTATTAGTGGAACTTTGTGAGTATAGCTCAAATACACGGAAAAATTTTGTTTAATTCTAGTATTGTTTAATTTATTCCAGCATCCGTATAAGAGGAAACTCTTCTCATGAATTTAGTATGAACTTATCCTTGCAAGTCACAAAATAAAATTCGAAACATTAAAATCATTAGATTATTTTTCAGCGAATATTTGTAAAACTAAGTGCTAATATTTTAGATTTCTAAGCTATAAATTTGCTATTTTAATTTCAGTAATCTCACCGTCATCTATAATACAGGAGAAAAATGCTCAGCATTGCAGTTTCTGAAAGCCGAACAAACAGTCACGAAAGAGAAACCTTATTTATTTAGCCAATGCCAGCACATACATGCTCGTTCAATAGTACCATGTATGGATACACCTTCCGTGAAACAGAGCTACGATGCCGTGGTAGGATTACCACTTTTTCTTTCTTAAATTGCATTTTCGAGTTTGGTTTTATATCTTCGAGTTCAAGAGCTTAGATGTCTTCCATTTCATCTTTTTTTTTTTTTTTTTTGAAGTACTAAGACCAGAATAAATCAGCTTCAATTATTCCGAACCTTGATTTTAGTTTCGATGATCAGAGTGTCATTTTTTGCAGTTAAGAAAATTTGGGCAACTTTTTTTGAAAGTTTCCCATAGTTATAAATAGCTTGGACGATATCTTCATCTTTAAAGACTTTTTTTTGTTCATTTTTTCATATAATTTTTGTGTAGTACAGTCACATTTTTCATTTTTTTTGAGGTAGCTGTCCCCAATGATTTGGTGTGCCTTATGAGTGCAGTTGCCGTAGGCCACCCGCAAGCAGTTGGAAAATTGACGAAATATTCATTCAAGCAATCAATACGAATACCTTCTTATCTTTTGGCCATTGTTGTTGGATTAATGGAGAAGCGAGATTTGAGCACACGCTGTGCAGTTTGGGCTGAACCGACTGTAATCGATAAAGCGTTTTATGAATTCGGTGAGACAGAAAAAATGCTAAAAGCTGCTGAAAATTTAGTCGGAAAATATGAATGGGGAAGGTAAGTGGAATAACTTTTGTTTATTATGTTTATTATTTTATGAATTTAATAGTTTATTCATAACCATCGCTGAATTATACAAAAATTAGATAATTGTATTATACCAATTCTTTGTTTTTGTTGGCTTACATATTAATATGATGATTTTTTCATTGTTAACGATTTTATTTTGAATCATTATCCAATTATCCTATTTCTTGCCCGTTTTGGTAGAATAATACTTTCAGTTTTGGTTCAACAACTAAATGCATAAAGCTGTTAAAGGTACAAGATTGATAACAAATCTAATAAGTTAGCAATGTCAGGTATGACTTGGTTGTGCTTCCATCATCATTTCCATTTGGTGGTATGGAGAATCCGTGTTTGACATTTGTAACACCGGCACTATTAGCTCGTGATCGATCGGCAGCTTATGTGATAGCTCATGAAATTTCACATAGCTGGACAGGAAATTTAGTCAGCAATGCTAATTGGGAACACTTCTGGTGAATACTTTTCGATTACATAGATTTGTCTTTGATGAAAATTCAATTGTTTTTAGTACTATACCTTGTTGTGGATTTAGTTGAACTATTTGTACTTTCCAGGATATTAAAAAAGTTCATTTTCGTACACCAATGAGTAGAATTCTCAGCGAGTATCCATTAGCGAAAACTCCTTGGATAAGCTGTTTGAGTTGAAATTTGATGCGATGTTAAATGGAATATTTTGAAGGGGAAATCTTTGAAAGTAGAGTTTTCCAGTTCTTAATAGTTTTAAAACGATTAAAAATTTTTCATTATTTTTGTAGCATAACAGTTATTTTTTTCAGGCTAAATGAAGGTTTCACTACATTCTTGGAACGCAAAATAATAGGAAAACTTGAGGGAGAAAAACAGCGACAGTTCCAAGCTCAATGTGGTTGGGAAGTAAATTATTTTTATTTATAGAATACATATTATTCATTGATTTGGATCACTGATTAAAAATAAAATAATTTTAGGAGCATTTGATGAGTGCTGTTAAAGAACAGTATTCCGACGATCATCCGTTTACCAAATTAATACCGGATTTGCAAAATAGAGATCCTGAGGATGCATATTCATCGGTGCCATACGAAAAGGTTCATTTTATCGAGTTAAAATACCAAAATATGGCTAACTGTTTTAAATTAGTGGAGATGGAAGTTTGGATCTTGAGATTGCATCAATTAGGTTGTGTTGACTTTATTTTCCAAACGTTCTGGATTATTTTCATTTTTATTTTTTTCATTTTGTCTGCTTTCAGGGATCGGCTTTTCTCATGGTTCTTGAACAACAACTTGGAATAACTCAATTCAGTGAATTCCTGAAGAAGTATATTGAGAAATTTGCTCAGAAATCAATAATAACTGACGATTGGAAAGCCTTTTTGTATGAATACTTCTCGGATAAGAAAAATATACTTGATAATATTGATTGGAATAATTGGTTGCATGATGCAGGAATTCCCAAGACAAAACCGCAGTAAGTCAATATCTTATCTCTTAAAGTAGTTTTAAAATTTAGTTCATGATAACGAATTTCTTAGAACTACTCCTGGAGACTTAAACATCGTTTTTCCGCATACAAACTAAGACGTCTTCTACCCAGTTGTTGGAATTTGTGAGTTCGAATAAATTTCATCCTATCAGATAACTTGGAAGAGAAATAAAGGATTGAAGTGACGCAATTTTTAAGCTTATACTCTCTACTGTTTAAAAAATTCAAGCTACAACTAGAATTAGATCGCATAAATTCCTTCAAAATTCAAGAGAATGTTTTTATTACTCATTTCATAAAGTTGTGTTTTCTTAACTTGCAGATTTGATGATACAGCTATGCGTGAGGTTATTGCATTGGCAGAGGAATGGGCAGCTATGACAGATTCTGAAATAATGAATATTGATAATTCGAAATATCTCTCTCTTTCTACACTGCAGAAAGAGAAAGTGTTGAGTCATTTACGACTGGTTAGATTTTAAACCATCAGTTAATACTATACTTTTTCTTCAATTGATAACATTTTCTATGTGTTTCAAATTGCTTGGCGCATCCAGATAAATCCAGGCAAATAACGCTGCACAAACTACGAGGGATCTTGTCGTACTAGCGACTTTGGAATTAATAAAAGAGAGAAAGTGAGGGAGAAAAAGAAGCAAAAAAGGAAGCTATGAGATGTAGTTTGAAGCAAGAGAAGAAAAGTTTACAAACCGTGTATCCTATTTAACCATTTCATTATTCACAGATAATTAACAGGCAAAAGGGTCGCTTTCACATGTGAAATTGGCACGTCTGGATGAGGTAAATCAACTCTCAAAAACCGGGAATTGTGATATTTTATCGAGTTGGATTCAGTTATGTTTGAAAAATTACTGGAAAGACATCATACCAGTTGCTTTCGATTTTGTCACACAACAAGGTCGGATCAAATATTTAAGACCAATTTATAGGTAAGTCTTTTTGCATACTGTTTCAAAGTTATGTAGTTCATTTGCTTAGAATTTTCCAATACTTGTCACAAGAGGAATCATGTGTTGAAGAATCATAAGTTCGAATAAAGGACAAATTTCTCAAGAGACATCTTAAACCTCCAGTAAATCGAAACCGGAATGGATAGGATTTGACTTCAACAAAACTTCTAAATCCCAATTTTTGTGCTTTAGATATTGTGTACTTCACTTCTCCACGTGAATCCTAAAAATATCTTCAATGATTCTGGATTTTAAATTCCAAGTTGCTACAAATAAATTGAAATCTACTTAGCTTCTTAGTTAAATTTCTTTTTTATTCGTTTTACTCATACTCGTACATTTATACTGCACCCTTACATTAGCTAATTTTTTGTTCTAAGATCAATATTTTTCGTACTTTGATTATGAGAGATTTAAATTGTACCTTTTCTGCAGTGATCTATTCTTATGGTCAGAAAGTGCTGGTCGCGCAATTGAGTTATTCAGAAAAAATGCTCCTTCGATGCATCCAATTACAGTAGCGGTTGTGGCAAAATTGATTCCAAAATAAATCTCATCCGAAAGCAAACATAAAAATTCCTTCCATGAAAAAGCAAATATATCGTAGCAAATCCTTCCACTTATTATATATATATATAATTTTTTTTGCATATGGTAAATGAAGTTACAGTTTTGGTCTTAGTGTTTTTTTTTTTTTTTTTTTTTCAGTATTATTTTTATTTATGATTTTGAGATTTGTGTTTTTTTCTTTGTTTTTTGTTAGTATCTTTCATTTTTCCACTGGTTTTTTTTATTTTTTTTATTTTTTGCATAATTCGGATGTGTTTTTACTTCACTGCTTCTGATAAAATGATTGATTCACAAATAGCCCGCCGTGGTTATTCATTTTATTCTTATATTACTGTGATATATATAATTACTATTTGACAGAAATATGTATGTTTGAAATTTGATAAACAAAACTTATTCTCTTTTCCCGTAAATATAAAAAAGGAGCAGTGACTAGACTTATAAAAACTTTCGAAATCCAAAAGATTTCAAAAGTCTCACAAAATTAACAAGAATAATGATAATCAAGCATCGTAGTAAATTTCAAAAGAAGACTGTAAAGGATATTTCACAATTCTTCCCAATCACCAGGCAACTTTTCACGCTTACCAAGACCAACCAAAGCGGCCAATGCTGCCACCTGAAATTGATCAAATCCATCGGTCAACCTCTGCATAATAAAACGAAGATGCAATTAATTACCTGTTCGGCCATTTTTTTGTTTGGTTGTCCAATGCGCGATGAGAACTTCCTCTTATCAATTTCAACGGTTGCTTCATATCTTTTATCAGTTGCACGAAACTTCTGAAATCTACCAATGTTAGGACAGTGTTAAGATATTGGAAAATGAAGTCCGACTGGTGCAATTTCTTTTCAGATGAAAAAAGATTATGAGTGAACCAAATTCACATGTCAGTCTACATGGGATTCATCTTTTTTGCTGTTGATTCTTCTGCTCCAGTTAAAGTGCTTTCCCTATCAGTTCTCGTATAGTAAAAGAAGAAAGTTCGTTTCTTAGAAAAACATAGCAAAATAAAGCTTAGTACCTCGAGTTATCCTATTTCTCAGCAATCTATAAATGAACAAGTAAAACTTGATGATGAAACAATAATTATAACTTACACATTGATAAACCGGTCGCTTGATTCCATTTTCATCACAAAAAGCATTCAAGACACATTTTGGAGTTACTGCACCACTTCTATCTCTAAGTCGTTTACTAAACAATTGTTATGAACATTTTCAACACCCGACAGCAAATGCACAAAGAAATTAGAATAAGCTAAAACTATTTTGATATTTTCACGTGAACTATCAACAATTTCGAAAGCGGATGGATATGCGAAATGACTTGACGATTGGTCATATATGCTTTTTTTTAGTTGGTCCATGTAGATAAAATACTACCATGTTACTGTAGGGAGAGATTTTGCACCGCATAATCGGATAGTAAGATGGTGTCTAAGTGCTCAAACAAGCAAATAAAGATAGGTTCTTAGTAGCGAGTAAAATTGGTGAAGAATGCAATTACTTCTAACAAACTCTTTGTTGTAATAATTAATTTCATATAAGCATAATTATCCTGAAAACTTACGGTGGGAATGTGAGATCAATAAAACTTATTCCTGTTTCACTATCTACTTCAAATCTTCGCTTTTGTGTTGCTCGTCTTCGAATATTTTTATAACACTGATAAATATCACTAATGGACCATGCTTTACAGATATCTGAAATACTTCCTGCTAAGACAGTTTCCCGTCCACGTTCATCAGTTTGCTGAAAAATTATACTTTAAAAAATTGCATTTCGCGAATATATTCACAAAACATTATGAAAAACTGAGATTATCCGTTTATTGCAGAAGCTACATAAGCATCCGTCCTATTAAAGGATGCACACACAAGGATGGATACCACTTAACAAACCGAAGAGAACTGATAGTAACCCAGCACCTGTTTAGATCCAAGAATCCTCTGCACCACATATTTTGTTGAGGTGAAGTTTTCATCGTATTTGCAAGCCTAAAATACCAAAAAATAGACAAACTTAACCTTCTACTAGATTGTAAACAGGAAAGAAAAATCAAAGAAAGAATTTAAAAGGAAAGAAATATCAAAATAACGTTATCACATTGACAAGTTAAACGAAATAAACCCCACTCCTTTATATATGATTTAGACAAATTTCTTATTGTAAAGATTATTAAATTTAATAGTTTTATTTGATTTTAAGAAAATTCGGGAAGAATTAGGAGATGATTACCATTTTCAGAAATCCACATATTTCTTCCTCGAACGATACAAAACCTTTAGGACGAAATATACTCGGGCTACTGAGAGCTTTCCTTGCTATCATCACACTACTTGCACCACTTTGTTCCCAAAACTTGATAATATCGTCATATTCTTTAATTGAACCAGAGAATCCACTATAATACAATATAAAATGAATTGCAAAATTTCTTTCGAAACGGTATTTAGTTAACTAGAGTTTTACATAAGATAGAATATGGATTCAATTATTGTAGGCTTGATGCATGAATAGCAATCCCGAAATACATTGTGTAGACAAACATATCTCCAATACACTGACTTACTTCGCAATAACTGGCACAGAAACTACTCGAGTGACTTCGCGGATTTCATTTAGACGATTCGCATCACTTTGCCGTTCACTTCTACGTCGACCATGTATACCAATTGCCGAAACACCGCATCTTTCGAGCATCTTCACGAATTCAAGCGTATCCTCTCGCTACAAGTATAAAATCTATAGTTTTCACAAACATACCAAATTGAACATTTTGAATCACTAAAAAAAGAAACTGGAGATATAAAGTATGGGACACTTCAATTAATAAAAATACTCTATAATATGTAAATAAATACCTTATCTAAAACACGTATTTTGCAAGAGATTGGGACTGCTGAAGTGGAGACACATGTCTGTACTATCTGAAATTTAAAATTATGTCAAAAGTTCAGATATTTAAAACTTTCTTTACGCAAAATGAAACAAACCTCAATCTTCATACAAAATAATAAATGCGCATTGAATTAAATTTTAAATAAAACTGACAAAAAAGCAAACAAATACACATTTATAATGGAAAACAGCATTTCTGTTCATAATTATGCCTTTTTTTCCGTAAATACGTGCTTGTCAAATCTATATAAAGCTCAGTTGTGAGACCTTACATAAATAGTCACGATGGAAATAGGTAACTAATTATGAATTTTTCAAACGTGCATTTCACCAACAACTCATTGGTTAATCTAATTTAAATTCCACTGAAATGGAAATATACGAGATAATTTATACCTCTTTCGCCCTTTCAGGATTTTGTAACAAAGCAGCACCCATATCGCCAGCTATAGAAAATGGTTTCGGACATCCCATATTGATGTCAACCGCCGCTACATCGTTTTCACTGAAAAGTGGAGAATTAAAAAACATGATTAAAACTTAAATCAATATTTGCTGCACTGGTAAATAATAAAATAACGTATGCAAAAAGAGCCGGAAAAGAGGTTTTGTGAATGAAATGAATTTAAGAACAAACCGAAGATAAAAATTAGAGATAAAATTAATAAACATACAGTTTTTTTACAACATTCGCCGCTCGTTGTGCATCATTAGTTCCCTGGAAGTAAAATTTTGATTTGAGTTCTTCCTTATACAGATTCCATATTTTCCATCTGTTGGAGTTCTACCTCTAAATGACAAAAAGACTTTCTTAGCCTCTTCGAGAATATATTAGAGTTGTATTCTAATAAGCATAGAGAATCATTGTGTCTTACACCACACTGTTTATAAAACGGATTATATCCGACAATATTCATCTGCTTATGCCAGTTATCAAATTATCAGTTTATTCCAGCACTGTACAGCTTGCCTTTCAATAGTTTTTCAGAATAATTCACAAGACTTACAATTTGTAAGATACATTTCTGTTTTTCAACTCGATTACATATCCTCAACACGACATCATCCTCACAAGTGTAATCAGTTGTTCCGAGTATATCTGTAATTATTCTTTTCAAACTTTCAATTATAATCTAGTACATTCTTTTTTACTCAAAACTGCTATTTTGTACGAGTATTCAAAATTCTTTTCAAAGTAGAGCTTATACTTTTGATCAAATTTGAGGGACCAAACACTTCTTTAACAGGAATAAGTCCGATTTTATCGAAACTATTAAAGTAAAGTATAAAGATAATAGAAAATATCAAACTTTAAAAATCCGCAATTGTTACCATTTACTATTCGTTGAGAACCTAACAATTTCTGATCGACAATTTCTTCTGTATACACCAGATCAGCGCCATACTCCAATGCCAAAGTTCTGCAAAAAAAAAGAAAATTTTGGTAGGGAAAAAATTATAACCTTGAGTTTTTGCAAAATATTTTAAAGTCAAAATTTTGTCACTTCTAAAACTAGAATATTGCCTCTTCATTTATACGTTACTTGGAGACTTAAATAACACTTACGATGATTAATATTCCTAAGGCAAATGATATAAAAAGATAAATTCTTGACCATTTAACTTCATTCACATAGCATCAACTTAGCTATGATGATTGTTTTTTGAACCATTTCATACTTCATTTCTATCTGTCAAGATATAATTGGCAATTCTTTGAGGAATAATATTTTATTATTACTACTAAAAGATAGATGAGATTGAGTAAATTTTGATTTTATAAAAGAAAATATCTGACCTGAGCGGTGTTCTACCAGCTCTAACCATAGGAGCTAATATCAACTTCTTTGCATACAAACTGCTATCAGCCATTGTCGCATAAAGCTAGACTTTATGATCTAGCTAACATCTACTTGCACTCTTTTAGCACAAAGTTTAGCATGAAAACCAAGAATGAATCTGAGAAAGAATTGCCACACGTGATAAATTTATGAAAAATTGAAGTGTTATCACGAACAACGTAATGCAACGATTCGGAATAGTAACTATTATTTGTCCCTGAATTCTTTTCATTCAGGAATTTCTATTTAATCTCGAAATGAACTATGCAATTCCTTTGCTGATTTGAGAGAGAAGGGAGACAGCTCTTGTGCAAATAATGCACAAAGTATCACAATAATATGAAATATGCCCCGAATCAACATACAGCAGAACTGATTAATTTCCCAAGCAAACACTCAAATATTCACTAGACAAATTATTTTTAGAAGAAAATTGAAATTTAACAAGAACTTTGAAATAAACATAGTTGTGCTACTCATCACTGCGGTGTAAAGCAATCCATAAAATTACCGAGAGTATCTCGTTAAAATTTTTTTTATTCACACAATTCATCGTATCCATGTAGAAAAAGCTTTTTGTTTATTTTCATATCAAGCGGAGACAAATTAAAAATAAGAAACAATAGGGAGTGTGCGAAAAACTCCGAAGTTATCAAGATTCAAAAATGAAGTCAAATCTGAAATTAAAACCGAAAAAGCGATCAAATATATGACTAATGCAGAATATATTCAAATATATGCATGTATATTACATATACACTCTTAGAAAAAATGTCACAAAAGGTACCATAATTTCCGAAAAAAAAAAAAAAAAAAAAAAAAAAAACGAAAGAAAGAACGAACTGAACTGAAGAAACAGAAATGCGTTTGAGAAATGAATTACATGTAAACTTTGTAGTTTGACCAGAGAGATAGAAGAACGAAGCCAAAAATACTTCTCTAACCCGGAAGATCCTGAAAATCTTTCCTGAAATTGAATTCTTCTAGGCAATGAATCAAATCTGCATATTCCGGGAACGATAATAATAACATGTTTTGGTATGCTATATACCGTAACTAGAAGAGAACAGTAAATGATGGAACATATGCAATGTAGCTGAAAAAAGGCATCGGATGCAAATAATTGCTAGGATTTGCATGAAAAATGAATATTAACAACTATTACATAGGATAAAGGGTCATTTAAAATTCAATAACTTTGCTGTGCTTTTAAGCTTTTCAAAATTCAACTCCAGATTAAAAAATTAGAAAATCGAAGTTGATTTCGGCCTAAGAAAAAAAAAAAAAAAATCAGGAATATATTTACAAAGCAATCAAATTTTTTGAAAATCCAAATGGATGTCTACTAAAACATTATTTATAGAACTATAGCTACTACTAATGCAGTAAATAGTAGTCTAGGACCAGAAAAATGGATAATACGTATACAAGTTAAGAACTTATCGAATATGAAAACCCCCCCAAAAACATTGCAATCAGAGAGGAAGATAATTGAAAACATCGTATGTTATGAGTAAGTCTAAATTTTAAAATTAAGCAACAAAATTTTTCAACGAATAAATGACTAAAATTATTTCTCATTATTCATTATTCATTAGGGTATATATGCCCGTGCCTTTCAGTAATGATGTGAATGTACACTGTCGTATACGGTTCCATGGAAGACTTAGAGACGTCACATATTAAACGTCAATCCATGTAATCCATTCGCTAGTTATGTTCCTCATAATCCGAAGTTTGCCTTAGTCATCTGGTTGATAGCCAATGTCTGAAACTTCTAGGAAGCTGTTCCAACATGCTCCCTTATTTTCCGAGCTTTGCGCCATAAAACATTGGTACAAGTGTTAGTGTAATGCCAAATGAATAAAATGACTAAAAATTTGAATTTCAGTTAATTTTTAATAAAAGATTTAAATCCTTCCGCTTGCAAAACATTTGGCCAGATGGTAAAAAATCGTGCATTCGTGACAGACAAGCAAACTCAGAGATGATGGAATGATAAAAAAATTGTACAAACCTAAGATGGATAAACTGATAAGGAAAAATGTTTACACTGAAGTGATATAAAGAACTAAGCTACAAAGAAAAAAAACCGAAATTCATTAAAATTTGACTACAAAAGACAGATAAACATTGTGATACTCGTCTGAGGTCCGATACTTCAAAAGAAATGACCGTCGAGTCAATATCGCTTGTTTTAAACTACAATCTACTAAACATTCGGTTTTCATGAAATGAAAAGCATTGTCTGATATATGAGGGTTACCAATCATCATCAAAGGTATCATTTACTACATAACTTATAATAGTTATGAAAATTTAAACTGATTTCAAAACCCAAGTTGTTCTTCTTATTTATAAAAAGAAGGAACCGAAATCCATTTCCTAAAATTTTATGTAATTAGGATCTTCTGCACTTAATTATCTCAGCTGAAATCTTTGAAATAGTGTTCACTGGCTTTTCCAATAACTTATATGTAATTGCAAATTTATAGCGGCATATATCGACGGTCAATTAAAGAATACCAAAATTCACATTAAAAAAAGTAATGATGGGGCAAATATCAAAATTCCAGGTTCTGGGCGACCAGCTTATCCACATCTGCGAACACAGCAACACCAAGTTGCATAGCCGATAAATCGCTACGAAGTTTCCGCGCAGTACGAAAATGCATTGAGAGTAGCGATTCTTGCGGAAAACCCATATGCTCTTTAAAAAAAAATCGAAATTCTAGTTTTTCTGGGAACATTTTCGAATTCAGTACTCTTTCCAGAAAAGTAAATTAATTAATCAAAAGCAGGATTTGAACTGGAAACATTTGTAATAAAAATCATGAGTATCCAAAACGAAATCCATACAACATGAAAGTTGAAAGCAGTAAGGATACCTTTGATCTGGTTTCTTGGTTTATGAACACAAATAAAATATGCGTTCTATTCGAAGGAAAAGAATAAAGGAACGAGTTTCACTAGTAAGTCATATGTATTATTGATTCCTTCGAAAGCCAAAGCAAAAATTGATAAGGTAACCTCGTAAGGCGCTATTTAATCCATTAGCTGCTTGTACACGCTGCACTTGTTCAAGCAAATAGCGAAGTGATGTATCCAATGGTTTTGTATGACATATCAAGGCAAGGATATCCTGGAAAACAAAAGCTAAACTCTAATCAATCACAATTACCAGAACAGCATACAACTACCAGTCACAGTCATCGGAAACATTTTTGTTTCTTTCACTCTACTTCAGATCACTGCTGATGACAATAAAGCGTGAACACTCATTGAATATAATGATTTCTCTTGCCCATCCGTCTTGTTTATGATATTTGCATGAATGAAAAATCTTCATATCACAGTTATTTTTCTTTTTTTCCTTTCAAAACTACTAATGAATTTGCCAATACATGGTGACATTCTGCCAACTTTTCGAAAACTATTTATGCAAACGCTACCATAACTGAATCAGAATCAAAGTCTTAATGTCGATTCCATTCTCAAAAAAAAAATTCTCACATGCATCCGGCGAACCAGATCTTCTGGTGGATTTACTATTTCCTGACACAAAGAATTGATTTCTCGACCAAGTTTGAGGAGTCTTTCTATTTCTTCACATTCCATCATATCTTTCGGATCACCACCCGTCCAACCTTGACATGAAGTAAATGCTCTTTCAGCACCACCAATAACATCTTGATGTGTGTCACCACAAGATGGATCTAAATAAATTGTAAGTGATTTTGAACAGTAATTCAAAAATTTAATACATTAGAGCTATAATAAACATCACATTTTTTGAGACAGCAATCGTATGAACCTTGATCTTCATCAATGATAGTGGTTGCTGATGTAACCGGTTGAGATACGCCGTTTGATACAGCACCATTACTTGTTGTAGCACTTCCATTGGATGCTGGAGCAAATTTTTTATATAGATTTTGTGAAACTAACCTCTCTTAAGTACCTTAAGTACTTCTACAGAGACATAATGTCTTGAATTTCCTAAGAATACGCCAAATACCTTATGCGAACTGAGGTCATAATTTGAATCTAGCTATCAAGTGTTTCATTCAATCTTATCCAAAGCCATGTCACAAACAGTGTCATAATTGAACCTTTATTGAAAATGTAACAAAAATCCAAAGAAAGCAAAAAAAAAAAAAAAAAATCACAACTTGAAACTAACCATGAACTGTTCCATTCGATGACGAAGAGTGCTCACTTCCAGCCTTATCATCGACTAATTCATCAACTGACATATTACTGAAATTTATGTATACTAATCACTAGGCATCAATAAAATAATTTTGAAAATTATTGACTGAGTAATGCGTAAAAAAAAATTCAAACAATGATCCTTACCGAATAACAGTGCTGCTTGCTTGTACACGTGCAAATCGACTCGAATCCGTTTGCGCTCCTTCATTTCCCGTACGTGATCGACGAGTAACACATATGAAAGGTTCTAAAAATGATTTCATATTAAAAAAACATCCTTAGTTAATCTTCTTTCCTTTAATGATACCATAAACTCTGAACAGCCATAACTTTCTGATACATCATTTGCATATATGCATGTATTAGCACAAACATAAGGGAAAGCAAAACTACAAAGCGAATAATGAAATAGTACTCAAAACAAACCCCATTCATCGTTACGTCTTTTAAACGGATTAATCGTACCCAAATTTTCATTACTGGCAGTAATTGTAAATGGATGCCCTTTTCTACTATACACTTGAGCATACGAATCACCTCCTGAAAATGATTTAGACATTTACATGTAGTTCCATTTTTCTTTTCTTCCATATTGTGTTCAACGAATATCCAAAACGACAGAAGAAAAACGTTTTTGTAGCATTCATTTTTTTGTTCAGAGTCACAGGTTATTTTCACTGACAGATATAAAAAGCCTTCCAGTACTCCGCAACGTAATAGCAATGAAAATGTATTATGTTATTCCATTTTGATTGTAACAGATATATTAAAGGTCCCTCTCCATCTCCAGCTCCAGTCTCTTTAAAATCATGAAAATATTGCCGATTAAATCTGTAGTTAGACAAAATACATCTCTATTAACCTGAGATTGCTGAAAGACTACTTTGTGCTGGACGAGTTTCTTCCTTTGGGGACAAACTACTAGCTGAATCACGCGAAGAGACAGAAGAAATTGTGATCTGAAATTAACATTTAGTCTTCTGCCATCCAAAATAAGAACAGTGCTGGCTTCTACGAAAAGCTTTATTTGATCGATTTTTAAAAGTCCCATCTTAAAGAAAAATATCCTGCCATTCGGTACACTATGCCTTCCGCTAATGAAGCGACCACAAACTCGCTTCATTACTAAGCAACCACGAAACACCAGAAGTATCGAGGAAAAAAAAAAAAGAAACCCATACATTATTTGCTTTGGCATAAATCTCCACGTAATACTGACAATTCAATAGTAATGCTAATTCTTTATTTTGCTCCAGTAAATCCGGACATAAAGCTCGTGCGCGATCGATTGCTTTGCCGACTTCACCATCCAAAATCATTTGTTTCAATTCTGCAAATTGGCGCACTAAAAAAAATTTAATGAAATTAACTTAAATATAAAGTTCAAGCAAACAGGAGAGAGGGATGCATGCGAAAACTGTTATTTAGTTTACAAACATAAATTATATGAATTTTCGAATCCTTTATTACAGGGTATCTCGCAAATAGCAAAGCAGTCGAATTTGAACTATCCTTATATAATATAATTGAGCCATCCAACCGTATTAATTTCCTAATTACACTTTCCCCACCGCGGTTAACAAAACTTTGTCAATACAAATGCCACTGACATTGTATTGAAATGGAATAGTTTGCGTCAAACAAATACCGAATTCGATGACAAAGAAAAATAAAGAACTTCTTAAAATTAAACCGAATTTTGAGCTCCGAGCAATTATGCAATGATCATACGAAGTCATTGGTGCGGTAATAAATTCCATGAATTTATTCTAAATTGGGGTAGAACCCACAGTGAACTTCGAGCTGGAAAACATTTAAAAACGTAAAATATCCCGAGAAATCAAAACTGAAATATCACAACCTCGACGTCTTTCTAACATATCACTTGATTCTTCTTCTCCTTTCTCCATTTGTACATCACCAGCTTCATCCAGATTCTGATCAGCATGCTTCTTAAAAGCAGCTAATGCTCTTCCGTATCCTTCATGTAATAACCACGAAGATATTGCGCTAAAAATAGGGATAATATAAGTCATGGAAACAAAGAAAAGAGCAGTTTTCATCATCTATCCTCTCCTAATTCTCATCTTATTATTAAAACCAGCAGACAGTATTAAGTATCCATTACTTACCGATCCATCCAACCCGTTTTTGCTTGTGGCAACACAACTTGGCATATTTGTTCATATGTATAATTACGTGCATCCTAAAAAACTTCAACAAACGTATTCTGCATTTCCTTCTATGGATAACCTCATTGACAGAAAAATAGTTATTGAATTGAGTAATTTGAAAAAGACTTCCCATTTTCTTCATGAATAATGAATAAAAATAAACAATATATGAAACAAATAATGTGAGGCTTAACATCTCAAATTCTAGAATTTCTTATTTTTTTTTTTTTTTTTTTTCGAGATTCAATTAGTAACACTGATATCAAAAAAATTACAGCACCATTTTATAAGATCTTTAGAGTTCAGGTGCGCTACACTTCTTGATAATAATGTAAATGTATGGCCGATAATGGAGAGTCATCCCAAAGTATATTCATTATGGTAATCAATTAACCAGCCCAGTTAATTTATCGCCACTTTTTTTTGGTGGTTGCAGCAAATTTAAAGATTTAATATCGCTAAATTTATCCTTAGAGTACTTATTACAAAGCGAATTTAACTGATTGATTTTCCGAATATTTAATCATTCAGTGAATGTGGTTAAACGGTTGCCACTACAGGCCTCTTTTTAGGCAACTGATACTCGATCATATCCCGCATGCAACTGTATCCTCAACGGAGAACGCACTGCACTGCATTTCCTCACAATTCTTGCTTATTGTTATTCCAACTGACCGTTTTATTACTATCGGAACGAGAGGGAACAATGATATGCTCAGAAATAGCATTGAATAGAATACAATGATGACCTTGAATTCTTGTTCAATGTCGTACTTGAAAGGATATTGTCCAAAGTTCGAATCCGCAATCGCACCATGTTTTTGAAGGCCAATCATTGGATACAAATCAACAACGTTTTCAACTTCCATTATAGCAATACCTACAATAGAAGATAATGAGAATGAACATTCTAAAAGGCTTTACAATAACTGCAATACAGCAATTATTCATGAAATAAAAGAATCAATATTTTATTTCATACGGCAATTTGTTCTTTATTCACAATCTCCTTTTTTTTTTTGACTAGTTTGCGCAATCGATAATTGCCTCGTATAATACTTTCACGCTTCAAAATATAATAAAACGTCTAGGCAACAATTTCGAAAATTCAACCTATTACGTAATGACGTCGTTACGTACTGTGGTTCAGGCCTGTTATAAATTAAAAAAAAGGAGACCTTTAAAGTTTTCTTATTTGTAGCAGATGTCTTATAATAAATCAGTAAATCAAGTTTCGCTTCAATTTTTGCAAAAATGCCTAAAAATCAATAAATCAAATAGGAACTAACCCAAGTGTCGGCCATTTTTGGTGAAAAATATTGATTTTCTAACAAAGTCTACACCACAACCAATGACATCGTTCATCTTAAATGTGGGTCCATATGCATGTCCAGTGCCTGATGAGCAAAAAAAATTGCCATCATCACCATGATAACCGTATGATGCTCTGTCCCAGCCTAAATTTCATGATTATTGACTAAAAATTTTCTTTTCAATTGAGATATTGTCTTTACTCAGAAACTTCAGAGATATTACAAAAACACTCCCATAGCGGGTAACACAGATTATATGGTTAAAGCCTAAACAATTTATAATAGTGGTTCGCAGCCTTCTGATCATTTGAAATGCCGTAGCGTAAATGACCAGCAGATGTGAAACATCAGAGCACCAGATGACTCATATTTGTTGTAAAAGTTTTAAGAGAGAACATTTAAGTCTTTTCGGAGAGAAGAGGGAGAGAACATTTAAATCTCTCTTTTCTTTTTTTATGGTATAATGCTATATACAATGCAAACCTGGCAATCTATTCAGATCGACATTTCGTTCACATAACCCAACACCCATACAACACTCAGCTCCGCTACATACTATTGTTACCTCGAAATAGTACACACCACATGTTATCGGGATTGGATGATCGGCGCGTACCGCTGCAGCATCCTTTGCATTCAGCTCCTGATTGGGATCCCCACTATCTGCACAGAAAAAAAGACATCAAAAAGAATGTGAAGAACTTGAGAAGTTGAAATCTAAGCGTTAAACTTAAAAAATTTTGAAATCTGTAAATAATACTCACCAGCATAAGCAACATTACGATAATCGTTTGTAACAACTAAAGATGCCGCCTTATCTTGATGGCTCCAATGTGTCGGCAGTGGTGTTTTCTGCAACAATTACTGGAATTATGGAGACATCCGGGAATAATTCAGCCGTTCATTCCTTTTTAAAATATAGCTTGCAAAATACTTAGCACTAGCTTTTTTCTTTTTCCAGAATTTTGAAAAATTTAAAGATATCGAAAATAACTATTTTCCATATATTACTATTTCATGATTGTTTACAAGTAATCTGCACCCAGGTTTCCACTACCTGTTTTAAATATTTGGAAGACACATCCCAAACTATGTTTAAGTTTCACCTTCTAAGAGATTTGCAGTATGCCACAATTGGGTACTGTGCTTACCGGACATATCATATACTGCAAGCAGACATATGGCGCAAGCCTGGACAGTACACATGCAAAGTATCCGTTCTGAAGCATCGGAGGAAGTTTCTACGAACTTCAGGATTTTAGGGATCGTGGAAAATTTAAGGGAGTCATAAAAAAGTATTGACGTAAAACACAGTTACTCACCTTCTGGTCTACAAATGGATAAAGCTGGAGCAAACGTTCATTCACTTCTTTAGGCCGTTCTCCTGCACATATCACCTTATATCGTGGTCTCCTACGCCTCATTGCCGGATCAGGACTCAAGCTTTTCACCTCAACAACATCATCCAATGGTGCATCATCAAAATTCTGCAATATTTAAACCTTCTTGAATATGCAAAAATCTCGAAATTTTCTCCACATATTGGTTTCTGAGCTGGAATAGTGGATAAGGATTCCCAAATTGCTTTGGAAGAAAATTACACTAATCCTGAAGTCAAAAGTTTCGACACAACTTTTTTTGCCAGGCTTTTGTCCAATATACTTTCCATAGTTATGTAAAGTACACTGTGCAATAACGTAAAAAATATTTTAAGGCACGTCGGTGGAAGATTATTCCGTGAAACAGCCAAGTGAACATTGGTAAAGATCATTGCATGGAGAACAATAAGGGCACTCATCGTAACATCATATAAAAATCAAATTCATTTCAGTTTATCATGAACACTCACTTAAATAGAAATACTAGTTTTCTGAACTTCTGCGAGTAAACCTTTCTCAAATACGTAATTTTCCCTAAAGTTGCCGCGAAAAAAGATTTGCTGAACAGGCTGCAACTCACTCGTAATGTAAATTGTTTAGGCAGGGAAATTTATAATTTCGGTGCAGTTTTTTCAAAACTTTTCGAAAAAATTAAATCCATCGATGAGAAAGCTAGTAAAAAAAATGTTTGGAACAAAAAAGTTACATTTTGTAATACTTCAACTTCCATAGCCATTTTCTTTCTTACTTTCCGCACCTCGCAGTAACGACAACAACAACCGGCCACACCACCTCACAACCGGCCAATCGACACTTCTTTACCCCGGATATCTCGAATTACAAGTTCTATCTGAAAATGAAAGAATTCATAGGATCGAATCAAATTTTTTTCAAAATCGAAAACAAAGTCTAAAATATTTAGTCGAGTCTCAAAAATTCTAATAAAAAAGTGATTTAATCTCTGACTTTAAATTCATTTAGCATTACTTTCTATCTTTTCGTATAGTTCAATCACTTCTTCGGAGGTGATTTATTTTAATCGATGATTTACTGCATTGAACTGTTGTCTTTTCTTTAAAAATTAAAAAAAAAACTCCCAAATGCTTTTGAAAAAAAAAAAACCCAAATTCTCCTTTTTCTTTCCTTATAAAAAAAGAAACGAAATCCATAAAAGGATGAGAGCAAGAAAAAAAAAAAGAAAGAAACAACACATCAATAATATCAGAGCGAAATTTCTTTAGGAAAACAACAAGTACAACTGGGAAAAAATAATTTCCCAGCATTTAATGTGAAGAAATTTTCGGGAATTTTCCTTTCTTTGGCGCTCTTTAATTTCCTTAAAATTATTATCAGATCGTATATAAGAAATAATACTTATTATTAAATACAATATACATTAAATTTACGAAATTTTTTTCTCTTTTTTTTTTTTTTTTTTTTATTTTGTTAAAATTTATATACTAGAAATTCATTAAATCCATTAATAAAATAGTAAAGTGACATTAAAAAAAAACTTCATCAAAATTATTGCTAAAATTTCATGATAACATGATATTATCAATAGATTGATACTAATTAAATTAATTTAATAATTTATAATAAACAATTCTAATACCAAAATTGATCATTTACCAGTAAATAAACATAACAAAAAATTATCTCAACAACACAACACGGTATGATGGACTCGTCCATATTATTGATCACCGAACTAAATATTTTGCTTTGTGCAAAGCAGCTGATTTAACTGACACCGTATTAAAGTAAGCGTGTTAGGACCCAAAATGATAAGTTTAAGAATTGTATCAAAAAAAAAAGAGACAATGATAACCGATTATTTATCACCATATCACTTAACATTATCATAAATTATTGTATTTTAATAAATTTAATTAAAAGTTTATTAAAAATTGATAAATATATACATCACTTATCATTTTACATTTATAAGTTGATAATTTTTATCAAGAAATTTATAATATGCATATACGTTATCTATGTTATCACTACATTATTTATCACTATATTATTTACCATTATCATAAATTATTGTATTTTAATAAATTTAATTAGAAGTGATAAAATTGATAAATATATATATCACTTATCATTTTACATTTATAAGTTGATAATTTTTATCAAGAAATTTATAATATACATATACGTTATCTATGTTACCACTACATTATTTATCATATTAATTAGTGCAACTAATTGATGTTACAGTAATTAAAGTGATTGATAATTACTACAGTATTGGATTATCCATAAACAATCATCGTTTTCTTTATACGTTATTACATTTACACATTTAATTACAATGATAAAAATGATAACATAAAAGAAAAAAAAAAAGTGATACTTATTATAGTAGCATTTTCAACATATATTATTACATTTATCATTGAATTGTAGTGATAAAAATTGCATTGAATATATTTATCATTTAATATAATCAATAAATGATCATTTTCATTCTAATCTAATTGAAAACTATTACATGCATTATTACGTTACTCCTACACAACTTATTATGTTGCAATAATTAATATGGTTGGTAATTAGTGGAATAATTGAGCTACCATCAAGCAATTAATTCTTTTTAACTAATATTACGAAATTTTACAATGTCATCAAAATATCTGATTGCCTTAATTATTTGAATTCGAGTTAATATACAAAACTAGTCGTGGTGATCTTTATCTCTCTCCCTCTTTCCTCTCTCTCTTTCCACCTTTTTCCTTTTCCTACCATTGCTATATGAAATTTCAAATTATTTTTCTGTATTTATTATCACCTCTATTTCTCCTCTCATATAATTTTTAAAAACCTGAAATGCCTCGTTTTTAATAGGACATACTTTTATAAAATCTATTATTCAAATTTTTCTATCAATAGAAAGAAGTATTCAAGTTCCTTTTCTGTTTTCCTTTATCAATTCATTCATTCTCTTTCCAGTTTTCTAGTTTATCATCTGAACATTTTATTTCAAAATTCACTGTAGCATTGAATCAATGTTGAAATTTCAGTTTACATTCCAATCATGTTCATTTCACGCTTGACTGATTTATTTCACTTTTCCATACACTACAAGTACATTGAAGTATACGATTTTTAAATTACTCCAATATTTGCAGTGCAGTAGAAGAACAAGGATATGGGAAAAGTTGAAATGATAACAAATAAATTATTTGGCTTTATTTATAAAACTTTCATCATTCTTGCAAATTCATAGATTTCTTTCCTTAATTTCTATCGTTTACTTTTTCCACCTCAAAAATTTTAACTTTTTTATCAATCATTAAATACTCATTCAGAGTGCAAGCAACTTTTGATGAATTCAATCATAAAATTCTATATATCCATTATGAAAAAATAATTTTCGATAGAAGTAAGCATAATATTTGTCATCATATTAATGTCAAATTTATTCACTTTCTCTTTTATTATACTTTGTTTTTTTTTTTATTTAAAATAATATCTGTTGTAAGCACAAAATTATCAAAAAAAAAAAATACAAAGAAATTTTCTTTCAGATTTAAAAATTGAACCATTTGTATAATACAGAAACGAATGCATGTTTAAAGCATCAGGAAGAGCATTTCAAATATCACAACAAATAACAAAAGATTAATAAGTAAACAATATATTTCAATCAAATAATTATTGATTATTTTTTGAAAACACAATTGTTTGTTGTTTTTTTTTTTTTTTTTTAAATGCATAATAATTGAATATGTTTCTTGTTGAAATTTTAGCCGAAAATAATGCAAATATTTTTAAATATTATGAATTATACTAGAATTAATCATTTTGCAAAAAAATTAGTTTATAGTGCCTAATAATCATTATTATTTCGATCAATTCATTGATTGGATTTAAGCAAAATTAATTTGAATCTGTGCACAAAAAAAAAAAAAAAAACATTCAGAAATTTCGTAGAACTTTTTGAATTTCCAAAAAATTAATCCATAGATAAAAAATTATTCAACAAATTTAATAAATTCAAATTAACAATGTTTTTTATACAAATTTTACAAATATATGGTTAATTTGAAAAGAAAAAAAAAAATAGTCAAAAGATATAAGAGAAGCTGTAAAATTACGCTAATTTTTATTACTGTTCATAAAGATTTTAATATGCCAAATTAAAATTATACAAAAAATTAAGGAGGGTAAAATAGAAAAAATATGAAGCTGTAAAATAATAACTTTTCTGATGCTGTGAAATTTTCATCAAAATTAATTTTATTAAAATAATAATAATATTAATGAATCTTCGAGTATATCTTATACAATTTATTAATTACGAAATAACAAGCACTTCAATATCGAAGAGATTGATTTCAATTTAATTTTATTTCTAAAATTTTCTATCAAAACGATGATAAAATTATCCGTAAAAAGTATTACTATCATCATTAAGTTTTATGGAATGTATAAATGAGGGATTATTCCTGTTCATTTCACCATTTGCTGATTTTTCATTTCGTTGTTCTATCGATGATGGAATAATATCGGTGGTTACGTTATGATGCGTTAAACGTGACGCTGCAGGTGCGGGTAGTAAACTGAATATACATATAAAAATGGATTATCATTATCATATAACTAGTTATAAAATTAATTACTCAAAAACTAGTTTTAGTCTAAATGATTAATTTAAAATATTTAAAATTATCAACTCAAAAAAAAAAAAAAAAAGATGTTAAATGTATCAAATACTTACTGTGGATCACCTTTGGAGATTGGTCTTGCATTTCGAAAAGGTTTTCGTTGATGTTTCATTCCAAATTTTGCATGACGACGACGTTTATTCCGTTTTTTCTCCAATTTTTTCTTAAGTATATAACAGAGGAAGCCAGAAATGAACAAAAATATGCAACCGGAAAATATTGCCGAAAAAAGCACCGTACGTATATCAGCTGCATTCTCCAATTTATTACCTGACAAAAGAAAGGGGAAAAAAAAAATGAATGAAATATTTTTATTGATTTTTTAATTTATTAATAAGAAATTATGCAAAAAAAAAAAAAATCAATTAAATAGCTTAAAAATTTATAACATTTTAAAAATTTCAACATTTTTTAAATTGGCTTTCTTTTTTTTTTTTCTTGAAAAATTTTAAAAAACATAAATTGTTTATTGCTTACACAAAGAGAGAGAGAGAGAGAGAGGGTGTATATGTATGTGTGTGTGTGTGTGTGTGTATGTATGTATGTGTGTATGTGTGTATGTGGGTATGCAATTTTATAGTTAGTAAATAATTCTATTTATAATGAGAAATCGTCAATAATGCTAGCCAATAAATTTCATTTATCATATTTGGCATTTGAATAAGAATGTTTGTTTACTCTTTCCATTCTTAATTCCTTCCTTCCTTCCTTTCTTCTTTCCATTCTATCCATTCATTCCATATTTTAAAAATAAAATAAACATCAACAATTTTATCAGTTTCAATACATCGTTTAATATTTGAATAAAATAACGCTAAAATTTTTATGCCAAAAATTATTTATATGCTTAACAAATAAGAAATGAATTCATTCATGCATATAATACATGCATGAATAAATGAATCAATTAAAATGTTAGAATAATATCAAAATTTTTTGGAAAAAAAAAAAAAAATGTAAAGTTTGAAAAGTTTTTAAATTTAAATGCACAAAATTTTTCAAATATCAATATTGAATAGAAATAATTGTCTGATGATCAAAAGTGATTATTTATTTATCACTTACATTTGCTCTATATATTTATGTTTATCTATAGCAAATAAACTTAATATCTTAGCAATCTGAATTAATCTAAATAAAGTAATTCTTGGATAATATTCAAATATTTGCCACAAATGGTAAAAGAGTTAATGAAATGATTAAATATGATGTGTTTCCGATACAATAATATAAATATAGTAAAAGAAAATTAATTTAATTAAAAGTTTAATTTCATCAAAAATTCATCCTAAACGGGCAAACATAAATGTGCTTCATTAGTATCATTATGTAAACTACAATTTTTAGTCACCGATACAATAATATCAGTGTCATAAGAGAAAATTAATTTAATTAAAGATTTGATTTTAAGAAAAATTGCAAACATACAGTGCGCTTCATCAGTATCATCATGTAAACCACAATTTTCATCACCATTACACTTCAAACGAGCATCGATACATAATTTAGTATATGTACAGAGATGCATCGATGGATACAAGCATTCACTAACATCTGTAAGAATCAAATAATGTAAATTTTAGGAAAGAAAAACAGAAAAAAAAAAAAAAATGAGCAAAACAATATTTTTGTTGGGTAAAAATTTTTTAATTTAAATTAAATCACATCGTTATCAATGAAAAATTGTTTATATATATATGGTAATTAGGGGGAAAATTCCGAAGGAAATGTATTAATTAATCATTTGGTGGGTTTTTCAATTAATTTCTAAATTTTTCGTCTTTTAAAGATTACATATTTTCTAATTGTTTTCGTAATACAAGATAAGGATAAAATATGCTGTTTACATCGAAAAGAAGCCAAAAGTTCCTTTTTAATCAAAATGCCAAATAGTCTTTATGGATAAACTGAGAATTGATGAGAAAATTAGAATCATGAAATATTCTACTCTACTGTGTTGATACATCTTCAAAAGATTTGAATTTAGTTTTGTTTTTTTTTTTTTTTTAACTTTAAAATTGGCATCTATCATTTTACAATGATTTATTACAGAAAGGCATAAAAGCTTTTAATTAATAAATATTTACCTGTTACTTTTTTAACCTCTGTCCAGGTCAAATTAAAACCTTTTAAACCGTTTACTTTATCCGGTGATGTGAAAAATCTGGAAAAGATAAAACAATTTAATTAAAGATTGAGATAAAGTGAACGATTTTGAAAATTATCCAACAAACAACTTTTACTTCGTTTTTGGCTTAAAATTGTTTACTCATATTCTGATTTTTCAAAAAATAATTTTAAAACATTAGCATTTGACATGGATAGAATGCGATTAATCGATAAAAGTACTTCATCATTTCAGTACGAAAATTCATTAGAAATAAAATCTTTTACAAAAATTTAATTAATTGAAATGGTTTTCTTTTCCAGCATTCTAAATGCAAAGAAGAAATACCTAATGCGGACAGTGTTACTTTTTGAAATGATAGGCTGTACGACAGTTTCATCAGTACCGCAAATCTCCTGTATCGCGGAACCAGCACCAACACCGCGTCCAGCATCCACTCGAATCACCGCATTTTGGCAATTCACCGATTCCGCAGTCATTGAACCCTCTATTTCCATTTTTACAAGATGAAGCAATACCTCCAATATGGAATTAAATTTTTCTGTTTTATTAACATTTTGAATTATCAAATTCTTATTTAGTAACTAAAAAAAATCCAAAATTCCATTCTTTTATTTAATTTTAAATTCGTGTATTTATTTGATTTACTTAGAATTCGATTTCAAATTCAATTCTTGAATCCATTTTTGAATCTATTTTTAAATTCAAACTACTAAGTTAAGAATTTCAAAGCTCTTGTAATACCTGATGATTCGGTCTCACAATGATTTCCCAATCACAAATCAAATCTTTATTGTATTTTATCGGATAACCAGGTGATACTAACCAACCACTGGTCAAATCATCAGTTCGAGTGATTCGTTGACCACAATGTCGAGCAACTGCTAAAATTTACTGCATCATATTGTATCTTGATAAATACGGCATATTATCTCAGTCATTTTTTAAAAGGTTAGATTGACATGTATCGAATTTTCGATTGTACCATCTTTAAATAATTTTAAAAAAGTCAGATCAAACAAGTTCTATCAACGCATTCTATTCATTTTAAGGGAAAATGAGTAAAAATATTTATGAAATGTTTATACGAACGTTTTGTTGGAATTTCCATAGCGAATGCTTTACGAATTTGATAGATTGCTTTGAAGCCATTTCCGGTACCTTCATGATCGGAAAGGAAGAAAACCCGAAGTTCATGTGAACCAAATGCGGTTACTGTTGGTCCCGGAAATGTATTCGCACAATAGCGAGCTGTAAAATTTCCTTTTTACTTTAATTAAAAATAATTTTGGAATAATTTGATGACTTTCGTAAAATGTCATAACCAACGATAAATTTGAGGAACAAATCGATCAAAAAAGTAAATATTTCTTACCTTGAAGTCGTAAAATTTCTACTCCATTTTCAACAAAAACATCCGATATTTCTAGAAAATCAGCACAACTAAAACAAAAAATTAACAATTCAATTCGTTTCACTGAATTGAAAAATTGAAACTATTTCTTTTTTAGCAAAAAAAAAAAAAAAAAAAACGCTCTATTTATCATAAGTTAATTTAAGTATATGAAATATTTGAGAAAGTATGGTTATCAGAGAAATTGAACGGAAGGCTTGTGATAGCTTATTGATGTCTTGTCAAAATATCAGAAAGTTCACTTGAAGTCATATCTGACATAAAATTGTTGCAGTTATATTCGACGTAAAGTTGTTTTACCAAAAGGAAGAAAAGGTTACAACTAATAATTGATATGATAATCTTTATATTATCATGATATATAGCAAATGTAACACGTCATTTACGAGCATTATTTTCTCGTTAATTTCGGAATAGTATTACGAATAACTTATCGATGAATCCCTGATAAGTCTTGAAAGATTTTCTTATGAAATTTGAAAATCTGAATCAAAAAAGAAAAAGCATAACCTTGTTTCAACCGATGAATGTTCATCGACATAAAGAGCGAATTGTTCAAAATAAACTTGAATTTGCTCATCCGGTTTTGCCTTGATAATATAAGTACAATTGGTGTCCAATGGATACTGTAAATAAGTTTTGTAATAAATTGTCATAATATTTTACAATAAAAAGAATTATAGGAAGCTTACATTTGCCGGATATCGCGGACTATTGAACCATCCACGTGGTTTCGTGAATTGAAACATGCATTGATTTGAATCACCAATCGGCTTACCTGGGATACCAAAATCTGTAAAGTGGTAGAATAAAATAAGCAGCGATTAGTTTAATTGTTGTAAGATATTTTAAATGATATAAGAATGAAGTATTTTTAAAATTGTAAATTTAGAATAGTTTTTAGCAATATCACTTTCTGTGCATATGGAGAATAATATTGGAATTATTTATAATATTGTAATTTAAATAAATGTAAATGCCATTTTAATACCTGTTTTGAATTGAATTTTAGCTCTGAATCCTAATGGTTGCTGGCCATCACCATTAGAAACCTTTTCATTGGAACTGAATACTAATACCATTCTGGGTCCATCACTGATGTAAGGACCCAACGAATGTGAACCTATAAGTTATCCAAAGAAATTTTAAATTCAGTTTATATTACTTACTTAACTAAGCCACTTTCAAATTGTCATTTCTTTAACCCAATTTTGAATTTATTAGAAGTAATTGGAAAACAAATGGATTTTGTATACAAATTATTTCATGAAAATTGCAATTTATGCAATCATAGTAATTTGATTGCATGATCTCAAGTCTAGGCTTCATATTCGAATTCACATTTGAAATTTAAGTTTTCAGTAATTTAAAATATTAAAATTAACCATCCTGCATACGATCACATAGCGTAACATCATAATTACTTTCTTCACCGGATGACAAAACACTTTTAACACTTGCCGGAACGAAAGCAATACCTACGTAAGATGTTGCACACGGTTCATCATCGTAATCATTTAAGGAATGCCTTGAGTAAATTAAATTAGCACTAAAAAATGAATAAAATCTTTAAAAAAGTGACTAATTTACTTTTCAATTATCCTCGGAAAACTGTATGAAATATGAAAATAAAACAAATTTAACTAATGCAATCGAAAAAATTTGCTTAAATTAAGAGATAGATAACTTGAACAATTTCAAAATATATTTAACGATCAAGAAGAGAAGTTGAATTTTATTTTGAAAAAGAAAAAAGATAAAAGCAAAAACGATGAATTACACTCTTAGTATCATGCCATTATTTGAATTGTGACAAATATTATTGATTCAACTAACTAACCTGTCAATTGTTTCGGTTAAAACAGCAAATTTTTCGAAGGTAAGTATTACTTCTTCAAGATTCTGCTCACCTTGTAAACCATCAATAATGAATGTACATGTTGTATTAGCTGGATACATTAATGGATACTGAAAAAATTTAATCAAAAAAAAAAAATTAGAAATTTACAATTACATTTAAAGTATCTAGCAATGCCTAAAATTGTTCCCTCAATTTGTTGCTTTTACATTATCCTTCAATTTTATCAAAATTTTTTAAATTCTTTACTTCATAAATATTTCTTTAATTTCACTTATTTAAATTGAACCATACTTTAGGGGAATGTATATAATGGGTCGTTTCACGATTACTTCTTACAAGTAAATCACATTCTGAACCGCGCAAATGTGTTATTCCTAATTGATTATCCATCAATTTCAATACATCCACATAACGATTTGAAAATTCGTAGTCTAATGAATATCTATAACAATAACAATAACAATAACAATAACAATAACAACAACAATAGCAGTAACAACAGCAATGATAACAAATATGGATGATTGGTATAGTTGAATGGAAGGCAAATGAAGTTTAACAAATAACTAAATCAATAAATAAATTAAATTTTACCCGCGTGGATCAGCTTTAGCTGGACTTGTCGTATTAAATTCAATAAATGTACTTGGCCCAAATGAATAAATTATCATACGTTGCCGTAAACCACATATTTTTCGAATAATTGGATGCTTATTACTTGGACCATCATATATTGTTAGTGAATCATATGGGCAACTATAAAATTTTATTTCAAAATATTTCTTCCCCTAACAACAATATCGATCGATTCCGAGAAAGAAATTATAACAATATCGATCGATTGAATAATAATCATATCATATCAGTATTGATTTATCGAAAAAAAAATAAATCAAACAAGTGTGAAAAGAAAAAATTAACTTACTGTTCTCCACCAAAATAAATATCAAAATCACGAAAAAGTAGACGAATACGTTGACCCGTTCTACCGTTGAGCAAATAAGTGCAACGAAAGTTCTAAAAAAAAAAAAGGCAAAAAATTTTAAATCAAATCAGAAATTTAAATGCTATAGGATTTACAGCTTAAGATTATTCTTTTTTTTTAGATGTTAATGTACTTCTCAACTTAAATTGACCTTTACTGTAGAAATATTTCATTTCGAATAAACAAATTTCCATAAATTTAAATTTCAAAAATAAATCAACCCAATCCAACAAAAATTGCATGGCCCATATATCAAATTATATCAATGTTTAAGTTTAACTCATTTAACCTTAGTACTTGAATTAAATATTAATGGAAACTAAGTGGAACTTAATACTACCACAACATATACATAAGTTTTAAATTTAAATAACTTAGTATTTAGGTTTAAATTTTTTGCTCATTGAATAATTTTTGAATAAAACATATAACTTTATAATTTCACTTTAGCACATTAATGTGCCTGTGAGGGAATTCAATTATATTTGTAACTTCAATCAATTCATTTATGTATTAAAATACTTCACTTACATATTGGTTAATTAACAGAATTATCATTCAACAGGTATTTTAACTTGTCAGTTGTCTTTTAATTTATGCAAATTTGATCAAAAGATAAAAGCTTCTAAAGCTTACTTTTGGATATGTTCCTGGATAAGTAGGCGAAAGTATCGATCCACGTTTTCTGTAAATTAAAAAAAAAAAATCACATTTTTCTTCTCACTTTCTCTCTCTCTCTCTCTCTTTCTATCTCTTAGAATTCAAATTTGTTGTCATTTCAACTTATTTGTATAATTTTCGAAATAAAAGGAATGAATTAAAGTATTAAATTTTTTCATATAATTAAAAAACTATTGCATTAATATTTTAAACAATATGCTTTAAATTAAAATGCATTTATAAGATGAAATTTCAGTGGATAAATGGCTTACTTAAGTTTTGAATCGATCACAAAATCACATTTACCTGGTGGTACTTTCTCACCCACCTGATAAGGTGCTGAAATAAAATGTGAACTTAACTTTAATGCTTTCTGGAAAAAATTTTTTCAATTAAAAAAATGTAAATTTAATATTAATATTATATAAATGTACATTGTTTAATAAGAATTTATTCAGGTTAGCAAGCCAAACTAAGCTATTTAAGTCATATTTTTATTGGAAATGAAAAGCTCATTGTCATTTTACTTTCATACATTTAGCCAAGGATGCAATTTTGGCTGTTCGCTTGAATCTTTGGCAAAGGAATAACTGAAAATAATTTATGGGAGTATTTTTGAAATATTAGGCAATAATTTAACTTTATCAGTAAGAAGGCAAATAATTATATTTGCATAATTTAATTTAAGCAAAAACCTAATATAGTTGTTTTCCTAGTCATTTCTTAACATTTTTTTTTTTTCGGGTCAATATTTACAATTTTAATCATTTATCTTTTTTATCGTTATTTATATTTTGCATATTATTAGCATGGATTTCTTCTAAATTTTTTCTTTTTGATTAAAATTACGCATCTAAAAAAAATAATTTTTAATTAAAATCTTTTTACAAAAATCTAACCATCAGATATGAAAGCATAACGACCGCGAAATTTCAGACCATTCCGTTGATTGGATATAGCTCTTGAATGAAATACTAATACTATGACACGATTTAAACTAAAAAAAAAAAACAGAACGAAATAAAATTATCGCTTCAATTAAACATTTTTCAAAAGTATAATTGCAAATAAATTAATAAACGTTATAGTTATCAGAAAGAGTAATTTGAGAAATTCAACAAAAAACTCAAAATATAATAAATGAAATTACAAATAATTTTGCGTACAAGAAATAAAGTACAAATTAAATTATCTGGAAATGAAAAAATTCATAAAAAAAATAATTTTTCAGGTAGGTTTTTTTTTTTTTCTCTATCAAAATTTAATGTAATAATTGTAAACGAACAGTTGAAAAGAATAAACAAATTTTTTTTTTTTATTTAATTTAAAAAAATGACATTAGAGTAATTACCTAATTCTGACATACGGTGATACACTACCACAATAGCGGCCACCAAAAGCAGCAGAAAGCAAATCATCATCGGGTCCTTCCAATTCCGAATAGATATCAACATATTCAGTTTCACAGCTAAATGAACTTAACAATTAATTTCCAATTTGAAAATTTGCTTTTGTTTAACTGCAAAATTCTGCTCACTTCAATTAAATGAAATTTCTAAATTTAGCAACTAATTTCTATTTGAAAATTTGCGTTTGTTTATTTGAAAAACTTTATCCGTTTAATTGTTGTATCAAATTTCATATCATATGATTTTGAAATTTAATTTGCCAATGAAACCTTCCTATTCTCTTTTATTGTAATTTAGAGTTTATTGTTACAATGAAATTTTAAAATAAATAATAAATTTTAGGGCACATTTAATTGTATTAAGAAGACACGTACGAATTTAATAACTAATTTCCACTTGAAAATTTACGCTTGTTTATTTACAAAATTAATTTCTAATTTAGCAAATGATTCAAATAAAGTCTGTCAAATTTTAATTTTTCATTAAAATTCCATACTATTCAATCATGCTTTTTTCTTTTGTTCTGAAAAAAAAAAGTAAAAAGGGGAAAAAAAAACGCTTACTTGCCAGCCGTTCCAGCTAAAAGAAATTGATCGAAATTGAGTTTTACTCGTTGTTCCGGTGCCGCAACAAACGTGTATATACACTGCAAATTTTGAAATTTAATTTGAATTGGAAAAAAAAAGTGATTAATTTTACTGTTTGATTAAATTTGGGAAATATCACTCGTCTAAGTTAATAAAGTCAACAAAAAAAAAAAAAAAGACAATGGACATCTGATATTGTGACAAAAAAAAGGGAAAACAGAAAAAAAAAAAGCAATCTTACTTGCAGATTTTTTGGACCCTCCGGTCGTGAAGTTTGTTCAGAAACGGTAGCTAAAGGTGGCAACATCGGTAATTGAAATTCACCTTCCGTATTAGAAGAATCGAAGATATGATCACATTCTAAAGCTTCCTTACGATTCTAACTACATTCTATTCGTAATTTCATGATCGTGGTAATGCTTCATTGTTATATTTGACTGGTAATAAATTGGTAAATTTTAATTATGTAAACTATTATTTAAATTTCATTAATCAGTTTTCTTCTCTTACTTTTTGCCTTCTCTCCCTTTCCCCCTTTCTCTCTCTCTCTCTCTCTCTCTCTCTCTCTTTATGTGTGTGGGTGTGTGTGTGTGTATGTAATTGTATCCATTTCTTAACTCATTTGTTGAAGCTTTTTGTTGAATATTATATTACTTTTTGCTAACAAGTAATATAATACCTCTTTTTTTTTTCTCTTTTTATTAATACTATACGACTTAACATTAACTTATCTTAATTTATTTTAATTAATTAATCTTGAATAAACTTACTCTTCGTATGATAGTACACCTTTGAGCCAGAAGAATAGAATGAGAATCAAAAGACATGCAATAATACAGATAAATAATAATGCAAAAATAATATCGCAATCCAAATTTCGGCAAAATGAGCAATCTTCTTTCATCTTTTCATTTTTTTCATAATTTAACAAATTAATTCGAGCTTCCATTATTCGTTCCAATGTACGCATTTGCGCCATTCTTTTTTAATAACATTTATTTTATTTTCATGTTCTTACAAATAAATTTACTGAGAGGTTAAAGGTTAATAGCGAAGGGAAAATTTTCGTCGTTTATTATTAAACCAATTTAAGTTATGTGAAAGATGGCTAAATGTTTAAATGTAGTAAATTAACGATAAAAATACGATAAATGATGGATAAAAGATGATATAATTTTTGAACTTAAAGATTAAAATGTAAGATTCAAATGTTCCATGTAAAGAGAATTACGAAAAAAAAAACGTTTCAAGTTATCGAAATTGATCAACTATATGAACTACAATATGCATGTAAATGTAATTAATCACTAAAGCTTTTTATTTTTCCGACAAATAATCTGAATTTGATAAAGTCTGATAATTTACTGATTGAAAGTAATAAATTAACGTTTGAAAGAAATGATGATCGAATGGAAGATAATCAATGAATGATTACTTGAAGGATTCAGAGTAGGACCGAAAAAAAAGATTATCTTTGAAATTTTAGAATTTTTTTACTTTTCAACAAAATCTCTTCCAAATATTTGCAAGAAAAGAAAAAATTTCTATTTGCTTTGATAAAAAATAATCCATTTGCTGTTTTTGACATATTTTATTACCGGAAATTAGTAAAAACAGTATAAAATACTTTCTGTTAGTGGAACGTTTATATGATCGGATCATTTATTTATGTTCCGGAAAAAAATTATTATTGCTACTAACCAAAATATTCCATAAAAAATTTGAAATCTGATCAGATTATCGGCAATCCTAATTATGAATAAATTTAAATTCGGTTACAAAAACCGCAGTTTGTTCAATATTCCGGAATAAATATGTATATATGCATCCCATTTTTTTTTTTTTTACTATTGCTTAAGTTTCATTCTTAACCTAAATTTCATATCGAACTAGATTGAGCAGGAATAAGATAGATTTAATGAGAATTAAAAAAATGATATTTTATTTTCAAACTATTAATTAGAAGCATATAATCAGTGATCATCCATCATTTATCTACTAATACTATATGACGAAATTAAACATTTAAGCTTATTATTTGAAATATGTAAAAATGAGGTAAACATAATTGAATGAAGCAATCAACAAAGCCAAAATACGTTGCAAAAACAAAGATAATATAATCATAATTGTGTCAAAAATTATTATAATAATGATAATAATTACGAAAATGAATAGTTGCATAATTTTGTGAACAATTATTTTTGAGGTTTAATAAAAGTGATAGAAATGTTAATATAATATAACTTAGTTTGAAATCCGATATGATCAAAATTTTACCTTCTTACTAATGCTAACATTAATTTAAGTATCACTAAAATTTTAAATGCTTACCACTACTTTGTCAATTATATTAGTAGCAACGTAAAAAAAAGTAGCAAAATTACAGTTTAAATATAATAAAATTCATTAAAATTTACATTCATTTTCCATCAGTATACTTTAAAATATTCTCAAAATTTCATTTTTGTTATTTAAACATTATTTGTAAATTTAAATCCAAATATTGTCTGAAGATTATATCAAAACGTTATCTAATCAACGGTATTAATCATCTTTTGATATGTATTATCAGCTTAATTTACATCATTATATAGCATTTTATGTTACGGTAAATAAACTCCAATACAGTGACAATTCTGGTATTGGACAATAACGGTCAGTAAAGTAGCCATTTAATAAAGAATATACATTGAAAAAAATTTTCAAAGCTTAAATAATAAATGTCTAATTGTTATTTTATCATATTTTTAAATAAATGATATTTTTTTGCTTAAGCTTTTGTTTGTTGTTTTATCAAATCTCAACTAATTAATTGGTAAACAGGTCAATATTTATATTGTTCATGAAAAATTAAGCTGAAAATATTATAACACTACGTAATTGAAGATTTAATTTATTGAAATGTTTTATCTGAAGAAATATTGTAATCGATGATAGCAACTAAAAATTATCATAATTATCAATAATTAAATGATAAGCGATTAACGATTTGTCAAACAAAATCACTACATTTGTCCAATTTTATACTTATTATTCAATTTTGTCCTAATTGATAAAAGCATTTACAGTCATCATAACAAACTTATAATGTCTTAAAAATTTATGACACACGGCTCTATGCAACCTAAAATGCTGTTAATTGAATAATTATTAAGTTCTTTCCCTAACAAAAATTAAATATAAATCAGTAATCAGGAGAAAAAGAGTTTACAAATAAGTTCGTAACTATCTTCTTATCATGGATGTAATTAATCTTCTTTAGTAATTTAAATATTCCAAAAGCAAATAAGCTATTATTTCAAAACATCGAGAAGTGCAAGAAACAATAATTAAAGAATCATTTGCAGAAATTAATAATTAGTAAAGTGAGTATGAACATCAAATTAAATTATATTGATTAATTTATTTCCAACACTTATAATGAACCAAAAATTCTTCATTAATTAATCATTTTAATCTAAGCTAATATATCTCTTCTCAATCACAATTAGTCATTCGCTTTTTTTTTTTTTTTTTTGTTTTTGAAGAGGAAATGTAAATCTTTTGCAAATGTGAAAAATCTTTGATCATACTTTTTTTTTTTCTCTTTTTTGTGGTATTGTAGGAAATTTCGAAATTAAATTCAAATATATTTCTTACTCATTTCTTTAATTCTTTAAATTGATGAAAGTTATTTCCCAAAATTTCAAATTTCTATAAGAATGAAAGGGAAGAAGAAGTGGTAATGATGATTGCTGATGTTTAGTTTGGAATGAATTGATTGAATGAAAATTGCAAAGCTTCATTTTAAAGTATATGTTCGTTTAAGTGGTATAAGTGAAAGTAGGGAAGATCAATGAGTCGTAAGAGATCCGTTCAACAACGTATCATTTAAATTTCGTTCATTTTTCGCTTTCATTTTCAATTCTTCCTATCCTATCTTCTTATAATTGAAAAATTTAAGTTAAAACTATACAATACTTTATTTAAAATAAAACAACCATTCTATCAATAAATTATTGTATTCTCTATAATAGATTGATACTTTTACCTAACTTTTGCAATACGTGATTATTAGGTTAATGGAAAAAGTTACTTTTTTTTTTTTCAGCTTGCTTGACATTTTGGAATAACAAAAAAAATGCCAATTAGTATATTAGCTCTATTGTATTTATAAACAAATTGAAATTATAACTAAATCAGATTTGTGCTTCATCTAATTTACATTTTCTATCATTTTTTTTTAACTTAAATTATACATTAAATTAAATATTTTAGAAAATTTACATTTGAAAAAAGCAAAATATGAATGTTGCATATAAATATTGTCCTTTTTTTTTTACAATGAATTTATGAGCAAATATTACCATTATGTATATAACATTAAAGCATTACCACTAAAATATTCAAAAAATTTTAAATTCAAAAAAAAAAAAAAATAAACTATGATTGGAAAACTTTTTCAATTTAATTTAATCAGAAATAAGATATTCAAGAAATATATAAAATTATGATAGAAAATTTAGATAAATTGATAATTTGTCATTTTTATCAATAGGATTAAAAATGTAAAACTTACGGAATATTACATCAACATCTTGTCTTTTATCGTTTCCATCGGTATTACACCAATGAATGAAAATGAATATGACAGATAAAATGGCGCTGAGTAACATTGCAACATGTCATTTGCGCCACTATTACATTATTGCTTTCATTTAATTATCATTGCTTTTTTTTTTTCCAGGCATATAACCTGAAATCACTTAAAGATGAGTAAGTATAAAAAAAAAAAGGACGTAAAAAAAAAAAAAAAAAAAGTAATGGGGAAAAAAAAAAAAAAGATACAAAAAAAAAAAAAAATATGAAAAGAAATTGATTGAAAAAAAATTTTTTTTTTTTTAATATTACAAATCTTTTTTTAAATGAATTTTTTTCAATTTCATTCACATTTTCGCATTTTTTTTTTTTTGGCATAAATTTTGGCAATATTATTAGAATCAACAAATAATAATTGCTTGCAAGAAGAAAGAAAAAAAAAAAACAAAACTTTCTTAACTCTATTTTTCTTTCATTATCTAAACAATTGTTTATTAAAAATTTGCAAAAATACAAGATTTTTAAAGTTTAGTACTAATTTCAGATAACAAATAGTGTAATTAGGAAGAAAGCAAATCACTCATTATTTTTTGAATTTTTTTTTTTGTTGATATAGGTCAAAAAAAAGAAAAATTTAAAAACAATCAACATTGAATTTCGTCTAATGCAAACAATTTCAGAAGTTATCCTCGAGATCGCTACCATTGATGATCAAATTACATCGAGATGGAAAAAATATTGGTGGAGAATTGTAAATATTAACAAAACAAAAATTGCACAATGTGTAAATTCACAAATGCATAATAACAAAATGAAAAAATAAAATAATTGAGGGATTCCTTAAAAAAAAAAAAAAAAAGAATCATTTTAGAAATGGAAATTACATTCAATTTCTTAAAATACTTCTCGAAAATTTTTTTGGAACTATTAAGTGAGCATCTATAATTGCTAATTTCTTTCTTAAATCATAAAATAAATGTGCTATTATTCTTTTTTAGGAATATAATTTCATTGAAAATGAGATGTGAAAAAGAGCTTAAAGATCGAATTAATTAATCTAAGAAATAATTCACTAATCAATATCGATATGTAATATTATCAATGTGGAAGCATTGATTAATATAAAAACTACAAAAAGTAACAACAACAACAACAACAAAGCTAACTAAAAAAAAAAAAATTATTTTAAAATTTTCAAAATAAATTACATAAGAAAATTTCAATTAAAATTTAGAAAGAAAAAGTACTTTTAAAATGTAAATAAATAATGGAAAAGAATGTATAAACAAATGAAGAAAAATAAATAAACTTTTTTTTTCTATTATTATGTAATATATAAAATGAGAAGATTCAATAATGTTTGTATTGCTAATTATCATCATATGATGTTGTTGTTGTTGTCAAATGTTATTGTTGACAATGATAACAATAATGATAATGATAATGATAATGATAATAATAATAATACAACTGGAAAGGATATAAAGGAGAAAAATTTTCGAAGAGAACAGCCGGTAGTGTTGCTAACTATCACCTCATACACTCTGTTATCCTCCCAAACATACGACGAAGTGGTTGGTTGGTTGGTGTTGATGAGTGATGGATGAATGAGTTTTAAGGGAGAGGATAAAACGACGACGATGACGAAGAGGGAGGAGATATGTATATCATCATTTCGATCATCATTATCATCATCATCATTCCGATCATCATTATTATCATCATTGCGATCATCACTATCATCATTGCTGCAATCATCATCATCAAATCATTTCTTAACTATCAATTCGGGCAATTTTTGTCCCATCAATCATTTAATGAAAATCTGAACAACTTTTAACCTCAAACTTTTCATAACAGACTTCTTTTTTCAATTATTTTTTTTTCATTTCTTATATTAATGAATATTAGTTGGAAAAAAAAAAAAAATTTTAACACACAAAGCATACATATGCATCATATCTTTACAATATGAAATGATTAAAGTAAATAATACATTTGTTTCATTATTTTTCCAAAAAAAAAAAAAAAAAAAAAGGAAAATATATTTAAAGATTGATTTTTTTTTTTCCTTTTTGTAATTTTTGAATACCTTTTTAAATTTTGCTAAGAATATTGCGTAAAATTTGAGGAGAATAATAGATGTAATTATATGAAATTGGCCAATTATCGAATGTATAAAATGGAATTTGGAAAATATCAAAGGTATTTTATTGCTTGTTGTCCTTAACTATTGTCATACACTTTTGGCAATTCAATTTATTGATTGAAATAATAAGTACTTTAATTTAAAATTGGCGAATTGAATCAACAATGTAAAGTGGCCTCCGTATCAAATATACTAACGAAAATTACTAATCAAAATGCATTTATCGCAAATCATTGCAATCGATCTTCATCATTTTGATAAATTGGCAGAAAATTATTTGTTTTCGTTCTTTTTATTTTTTGAAGATAAACTTTTGAAGAAATTGTAATGCTAAATATTGGAAATAAATTTCTTACAAAGAGAGATTAATTATCAAAGTTTGTCAGATTTGTATATATAGCTTGCTGAGTAATTAATTATTCTTTAAAATACTAACATACACAATCGTATGACAATTGTAGCATAAATTTATTGACCAGAAACAATTGTTCGATCAAGTTTCAATTCTTTAAATAAATTTCTTGCATACTAAAATTTCTGGAATACAAAAAATTAAATTTTTAAAAATTTCAATATGCTCTTTGCATGAATGCTGCTAATATTGAAATTGAATAAATTTAAATTATAGGGAAACGAACATTTTCTGTTTTTTGGTGGTATTTCATTTGAAGTTTCTTTTTTTTTTCACTGTTAAATTAAAAAAACAGCATTTCAAATAGAATAAATATATTTTAAAATATAATTTTGACAATTTAGTTTTGAAATCAAAGAACATCTGTATCATTTTTTATATTCTACAATGGGAAATTGATTTGATAATCAGCTAAGGAATATAGATTTAATATGTGGAAGTTGAATGATATGTGATTGGAAAGTGATAAGCTATGATGTCAGAAAAGGTCATCAATATCGTCGTCAATGTTGATTTTTCAAAATATTTGTCTAAAATACAGAAAATAATACAAAAAATGATGCAATAACATGTGACAAGAAGTAATATAAAATAAAATAATAAAAGTCAAAATTATTTGTATTTTTTTTGCAAAATTTCCAATTAATTCTTTTCAATTTCATTTAGAATAAAATTAAATACAGCAAAAAAAAAAAAAACGAATTTCATAATTTCATATGATATCCATTCTTCATTCAATTTAACATTGTATACTGCAAAATAAGAGAAGCAAAAACAAAAATGAGTCAATTGGAAAAGTTTTGATCAAATATTTTTCTGATAATAAAGCCTATAGGAATAGTTTGAACGTGAAATAATTGAGTGACAATTTGTACCACAGTGTAGTCAATGGTACCTAATCTTCATCCTATTTAATGCAATATTGAATTTTCCCATATAGATAGCTTGTCAAAGTGAGTAATTTAACCAATGGCTAGAAAAAAAAAAAAAAAAGAAGGAAAAATTCAAGAAGTTGAAAGCAATTTTTAATTTTTTTTTTTAGTTTACTGTATATCTCTTAGGATTGATAGATTGTACTTCATTGTTAATTAATTTTTTTTTTTTTTTTTTCTCTTTTTCCTTTTTTTCCTTTCTATGATGAATTAGGAGGAAATAAAAAAAGTAAATAGAGAATCGAAACAAATATATATATATATATATATATGAATCAATATATTAATGGACCAAGCAACAAATTTTTCCTCCATATATAATGAAGTATATCGTCGTAGGTATGTATCCATGCATGACATGGGTACATGTAAAGGCCTTAAAGTCCTTTTTACTTTTACAGCTTCCGATAAAAGACCATCCATCTCTGTTTGGTCTATATTTATCAAAGAATAAAGAGAGAGAGAGAGAGGGAGAAAGAGAGAGGGAAAGGAATAATGTTACGAAGAAGATCTTTCGTAAAGCATTTGTAAATTGAGTTATCCAAACAGATAAGAAAATTTTTGCAATGAAGCGTAGTCTTTTCCACACTCTTTTTCTGGAAAATATCCTTCTTTAATCTTTGGAAAAAAAAAAAGAAAAAAAAGAGAAGAATGTTCTATTTTTGAGTTAGATTGAAGAAAAGCAAATATTATAAATCAAGCATGAAAATTGTATAAATGTTCTCGTTGCATGGAAGACGATCGGAATCAACATAATCTTCACAATTATTCAACGATTTTTCTTTTTTTTTTTTTTTTTTTTTTTTCGCAAAGAAAGAAATTTTAAAAGAAAGTAAGAAAATTTTTTGCAAAAAAATAAAATTTTATTTCGTCAATATTACTGCTGTAAATTTATTCGAAATTTTGACAAGAAAGTTTATTTGTTACAAATGAAAATTTACCAAAAGATGAGGAAAAATTACAATTAATTTCTCAATTTAATTACTTCTTTAGTAAAATAGAAAAAATTTATGAAATTTGAAAATTTCTGCATTCAAAATATACAGAATGATTCTATCGAATCATTTATAAATAATAATTTTTCAAAAAATAAAATATTTTATTTAATGATAGTTTGGGTGAAAAATTTTAATTCAAGCAACAAATCCAATCGTAATGAATTCAACCGTAATGAATCGATGAATTTGTCATATTCAGGTAAATCTACAACACGAATACATGTTAGATGTTTCTAATTAATTTCATTAATTATCCCATCACTGCATCATCCTGCTTTTTATGTCCACTAATATTTCTCCCAAAATATAATCTTCCATTAAATAATCATTAATCTTTTGCCATGTAATTATCATCATTGATCTTATGTCAAAATAAGTTAAAATATAGAAAATACGATTTATGTGCTCAAATTTTTTTTTTTTCTTTGTGATCGAAATGCTTCAGCTTTTGAGATATACCAACAGTTTTTCTTGCTTTTCTTTCTTTTTTTTTTTTTTTTTTTTGACATTTTTGTTCAATGGAAATTCTTTTTTTTTTGTTTTTGCCAATAATTTATCATTTGTTCCATTTGCCAAGTACAAATGTTAAATTTTCCACAAAAATTTAGTTTTAATATAATTTTCATGCTTGAAATAACGATAATAATGGACAATTTAGCCAATGCTATATTAAATTTTAGCATCAATATATTGATAAATGATCATTTAGAGTTAAATAATAATCAGTCAATGTAAATCTTTTGAAGTAATGAGCTTCCAAAAAAAAAAAAAAAAGAAACATGTCGACTTTTATGTTTTTCCGCTTTCTGAAAATGTTTATCTGGAAGGAATTTGTATTAAAATAATAATTAAAATAATGCAGCAAGAGAAATTAATGTTTTAAATGATTTAAAAATTCAACCAATTTTACAAATTCTTTCTTTGCTATACTCTCATCCAACTAATTTTTAATTGTTGCAATCGAAAAAAAATGAAAAATAGGGGAAGCGTCGAAAAATAGAAAAATTTGAAAAGGGAAAAAATGAATGAAAGAAATGAATTTTATAAGTGGAATACAATGCTATGTTGGTTTTGTCTTGATTTGAAAGCTAATATTTTAATTCAAATTTTGATTTTGACATTTTGATAAATTGATTTGATGTAGTTGAAAGTTTTACAGCTCTATTTTATACTTTTTTTTCCATCAGACTTTTAAAATTTAACATTTTTCGCCTGTATTTTACTAAAAGAATTAACTACTTTAGATTTGTCACCTATAGCAAAGAAGATTTATTCTCGAAAATCGAAATCGAAATCGATTATGAGGAATCAAACAATTGGTATGAAGTATGGGAACGGAAGTGCGGATTAGCAACATTTCACATATGACATTCGTGACATCTCATATACTTAAATGCTTGTGATAAGATGACACTTAAAATATTTGAAATATTTGCAACATTTATGATATTATATTTGCGACATTTCCTTTCATATACAAATGATTATCTACGATGTATTATAATTATGTAACATTTGAGGTATTTGTAGCACCAGCATTTCTTGCACTTATGATATGCTTACAATGATATCTACGACATTTATGTGAATGCTAAAGTTGAATGAAATACAATTTCATTCTTCTATAGTGTAAGCAAGTGATAAAGAAATAGTATCTGAGATTTGGTTGGGATATGATTACTGCAAAAGTTACTGATTATTTATTCAAATAACAAACAGATTGATACAACACATAGATTATAGGATTCGTTATCAAAGATAATTACAAGCATTTTGCTAAGCATTTATCAACAAAACTATTTTCTTCTTAGGCAAACATCTGTAAAACAAATGTATTTATTGATATCAGTCGCAATTATTTTGCTTTCAGAACACATTTCTCTCCATTGAATTAGTATTTTTGCTTGAAATTTGCAGCATTTTACCGATTTATTTTCTTTGAAAAATAAAAATTTTTTTTCTTCAAATTTTTAAAAAAAAAAAAAAAAAAATTTTGAAAATGTTGATAACTGTTAAACACAAATCATTCCAAATACCTTTTCGTTTTTATACTTGTCTTACCTTTTAACATCTGTTAATTTCAACATCTGCCGATGTAGAAATAAATCCTGATAAAAAATATTGGAAATCCAATAATGCTTGTAATTATTTTAAAACTATACTAATTGAAGAATCGATTCTATTAACTGTTCAATTGGATGAGTTGTTAATTTAGGAGCAAATTAGGATGACAACAATTATTTAATGTTAGCTAATAATTTTTCAGATTTTAATAAAATTAATCTATCATTTTATCAAAAATTCAACAAAAAAAAAAACCAGCAACTTAATAGCAAATAATTAAAAACAATAAATCTTTCAGTATTATTACTGCTGCTACCAATACAATGTTACTAATTACTGTTAATATTAATGCTATTGCTATTACTATTATTACTTTCAGCAGTAATTAGCATTAATTACATTAATCGACTAATTATTTAATAGTAAATCCTTTAGTATTACTACTTTTTTTTTAAATGAAAATTTCAAAAATAATGAAAAAAATTTTTAGCGTAATAAAATCACTATCACTTAAAAAACTGAACATAGATAGCATTGATTGGGCCTCAAATTTCCACGTCAATAATCTCACGTCAAATAATTTAATTTCAACTTTCAAACAATACGTCTATTATGGCATTCATTTCATCCTGAAAATTTACAATTTTTATTGTATAAAAACGTCTACTTTATTTACATTTCTTTTTTTTTTTGAAATGAAAATTTTAAAAATAATGAAAAAATTTTACAAATTTCGAGAGCTTTTAAATGAATTGAAAAGTTCTGTAATTTATAAAAAAATTTAAAAATTTGTGGAAGTGAAATGTTCAAAATCAATAATAGGAATGTTTAATGAAAAATTGTTGAATGCACAACAGACGTAATTTTCTGATACATATCAATTTCAAGCATCAATTTTTATTCTCGTCCTTAACATATTCATTTATACTAATTTTTTTTAATTACTAATAACTTAATGAGAAACAATTAAAGTCTTTAATTTGTATTGAAAGCTAACATATCCCAAATATTTTAGAAACATAAAATCATATTTAAAATAAAACTTACTATAATAATGATGCAAACTAATTAACTAATTAATTGTGCTTGGAATAATTATATTTTTAAGTTCTTTACATTTTAAGAACATGTAACATTTCCATATGGATATTTCGTTAAATCTTTTCAGCAATATTATCGAAATAGATCTATTTTGGATATATTTTGGACATAGTAATGAAATTGATATTTTAATCAAATTTTTTGGATCAATTAAAGATGTATATTGGATATGAAATCTCTTAGAGATGATATATCTTTGCTTTTGCAAAATTCATTAGAATAATTCCTATATGTCAGTGTTTGTTACAATCAACTGAACTTTATCAATAAGACTAATGCAATTGATATGTAACTTATCACCTACAATTTATCAATACCTTATTTGTTAAGTTACATCTTTTATTGTCAACTCTTATTAATAACTATTGCTACGAGTTTTTTTTTTTTTTATCAATATTTCACTGAATTAAATCACATCTATCTGTTAAGTATAAATAATTTGTGGCAGCCATATCTATCGTATCACCTATCATTATTATGATAGTAAAATTTGGCAAAAATTAAACCAAAATGTTACGTTTCAATTCATCTAATTCAATAAGCTATAAATATGTAAATTAAAAAATTGTTAAATTTTAAATTATGTATCAACAATATCAGATAAAAATCAATATCAGTGCTTTTTAATTTCTAGCTGATAAATACCGAAAGTGAGCTCTTCCTTCATTCTATTCTATATCACATAATCATCAAACAAATCAAACACATTGAATAATTTGAAATAAAAATTTGAAATGGAATAAATAAATGAATTGAACTTATCATTCATCCCCTTTAAAATTGGGTCATTATTTGCGAATAAAAATATGAAGCCTTTTTTTTTTGCCAGTTTTGTCGGTTTCGGTAACGATTTCAGGAAAACCATAAAAAATCAAATACATGAGTTCTTTAAACTACAAAAAAAAAAAAAAAATTCCACTTTTTTTTTAACTTAAATTTCTCCAAAATTTTCCTAGAATATAATGCTGAAATGAAAATTTATGTGTTATAAAGGAAACCATACACTTGATTTTAGTGCAAAAAAAATTATTAGAAATTTGGTTTAACTCAGTGATTTTAAAACTTTCAAAAATTCATTTTTATCTGAAAATAGAAAAAAAAAAAAACTTCATTCATATGAAATTTATTGTATCTAGTTGGAATGCAATTAATTTTTACCATTTGTTAAACTGTATCCGATAGATTACAACAAATAATACAATATTCAACACCTATAAACTTTGCCAACTTTTATTTTCAACAACAGTAATCTGTTAAGCAGTTATGTAAGAGCATATTGAAATGTTTACAATAATGCATGCAAGCAAACTACAATAGCTATAAGCTATCACTGTATTTGTCCTCTAACAATAATGATAATTTACTTAGTTAATTGCATCAATAACTAAAATTTCAACAACAATAACGAACAACAACAAATGCTACTATTATTTTTCACAATTGGTGCATGTTGAAATGCAAGAACTATGCAAATTGCAATCAATCAAAATGTAAAATGCATAGGATTATCATGCATGCACCTCAGCTTACAAGTAGTTACATTGCATGCAGCTCTTCTTTTAATTTTTTGCAATCACAGCAATTCGCTACCGAAAACAAATGTATAGAAGGTAAGATTTTTTTGTTTTTTGAATTTTCTTTTATTAATTATTAGAATAAAAAGATGTACAGTATCATAAATTTGCAACGAATTTCATCAAACCAAATGATGTAAAATTTTTTGTTTACTTTCAGTTATACGTAATATTTGTATGTATCATTTTTGAATTTATACAATACATTTCAACAATTTTGTTGCAATAACACATCATCTCAAATTCATTATCCATTTATTTATGCAAATTTAATCTAACTTTACTCAAGATAATCTTTTTCTTCCAGTTTACTTTTCTAAGTTTTTCTCTAACCTTTCTTCCGGTACAGTTTTAATAGCAACACTTTTTTTAATTGATTTTAAAATTTACTGTTTAAATTTTTGGCATTTTTTTGATCTTTTTTTTTTTTTTAATCTGTATAATTTTGTTAACGATAAAAAAGAAATCATTAGAAAATACTGAAATATTATTTTTAAATAATCAAAATTTTTTACTTTTTTTCCGAATTCTTTTAATGCTTTAATATCAGTTCGTATTCAAAATTTTATTTAAACCCTACCTTTCAGCATTTTATATTAAATCAAATATTTTAAAACTTCTGTATTTGTATCATGTAAAGTATATCTATAACTTTATTAATATTTGTTTATTATGAATAAATTTTAATATTTATATTTTCTGTGTGATTTTACGCAATACTAAAATTTTGATTCATTTCAAATTGTGCTATTCAAAATTTAATTAGTTTTCATTTTTTTTTTTTTTTTCAAGAATTCATAGCAACAATTTTTTTTTTTTTTTTGCAAAATTATACGGCTATCAAACAAATTAATAACTTCAAATAAATGCTTTAAATTTTATCCAAAAATTTTAATTTCCTTCAAAAATTTTTGCACGGAACTCTAATTTTCTTTTTCGAAAATCGATTTCAGAAAGTCATAATTGGTCTTTCATCTCTTAAAATAATGCAGAAGTGAGTTTTGAGATGAAAATTTAGTTTTCTAGTGCTACCTATTACATAAAATATTGCTATTACTTTTCAAGTAGCGGCAATATTTTGTCCCAAGAATAAACAACTCACTACTATAAAGCTATATTAATCATTAATTTTACTTTTTTTCGAAATCATCATCATCTTCTAGAAAATTTCAGAATTTATTTGCAAAATAATCAATGAGAAATTCAATTTGAACTGACTCTTCAATAATTTTCTTAATTATAAACTAAATTTCTTTTTAATTTTGGAATATTTTAATTAAAAATTGATTTCTTTAATGAATAATTTTTCTAAACTTTTATTATCATCATTGATCTCTCGAAATCGAAACTAGACTATGATAGTGGTATATGCATTTTGAAATTTTAGGCTAAATTCTCAAGATACTTACCAGTTTTCAGTATGCAATATTATCATGATAACAGTAACAGTGATTATAGTGATAAAAATTGTTGTTGAAATGTAATAGTAAATATTATTGTTCTTCAATCAGAATCCCAATCGGATATATGATCATATTTGACAATTATCACTATAATCTACTTTCCTTGGATGTTTACAACAAAATGGAAAACTATCATCATATGTAAACTAAAAAATCAAATAATATGTAATCCAAACAAGCAAAGTTGTAAGACAATATAGTGATAACTTGGTGCTAAAATAATGATAATACTGATGATAATAATAATTATTATTCTTTCAAATGTATGCATTTAGTTACAAAATTCATGAAGAGTTCACAAATGTACTTAAATGAGGTCTGTAAAACGGATTAAATTTGTTAAAATTCATAAAATCATTATATTAAATTGTTGAAATGTGAAATTAATGATTTATTAAAGATAATTTTTTTCAAAAATTTCGATTATGCAAAAATATTTTCTGAACATTTCATTCATTCGTTGTAATTTAGTGATAAATTTTGGACAAAATTATTTATTTTTACAATTTTAATTGAACGCTTTGCTTTTAATCGAGTAAAATTACTGTTTAAAAACCAATCTTTGGTAATTCCGTCACCGTTTTTTAAATTTAACAAATTTTTTCGATAAAATTACTATGTTTTGGTATAGCAACAGTTTAATAAAGCTAGGAAAGTTTTGAATTTACAATTATTCATGATTATTTAACTCATGCTACTTAGGTTTATTTATCACAATTTACAGTTACATTTATGACATTCAGTTTTTGATCTTTACGCCATTTTAATTTAACCTAATTCAGGATTTCAACGAATTTTCCTATAATTTTAACATAATTTCATTATTATGGATTTTAATATAGTTTCATTGCTTTCGAATATGTTGATAAAAAGATAAGCTAATTAATTATCACATAGATAGATTCCTGAATATCAATAACAGATAGAGTGTATCCAGAATGTGAATTTCAAATTATATGTGACAGATAAAATTAAATCAATATTTTCTATTTTCAATAACAAATGAAAAGTAATAGTCTGACATTTCAATTTAGGAAACAGTTTCTGATAGATTCAAATAATTTTATTTTTCAAAAAAAATCATTGTTGACAGTTCGCTAAATGAATTTATTCGTCCCTTTTGCATTCTTTTTTGCCAAACATTTTTATTTCACCAAATTCAATATAACTATTAATAGCTTTCATTTAGTTTTTCAGTTAGTTATATGTGTCTAATTAAAATTCTTCAATCGAATTTGTTCGTTTTTTTTTTTTTTTTTTTTTTTTTTTTTTTTTTTGAAAGTAAATTTAATAAAAGAATTGGAAAGGTTTTATCGAAATAGTCAACAACGAAATAAATATCAAAAAGAAAAAAGCGATTAAAATCAATCATCGGATAAAAATAGCTTTTATATAAGCTGATTTCTCATAGTTAATCTATGATTATTTTTAAATTTTCAATTTTTAATTGATATATTTATCTTTATTTTTTTTTGAAAAGTTTTATCCCTTTTCGACTAATCAACAAATATTTCTTGTCTTCACGCCAAAAATCTTTTGCTTTCTTTTTTTTTTTTATTTGGAAAATATAAAAGATACTAATCATCAATATGCGTTTATTATCATTTTGATATAAACTAATATCTGACATTGATACGATATCACTAGTCAGAAGTTATCTTGTGATTTTTTTTTTTTTTTTGCGAAATTTTCGCCTTTTTTCCAAAACAAAATTATCGTTTATAAACTTTACCAAGTTGTTATTAGTAACTCTATGTTTAATTCACAAAAAAAATCACCGATGATATCTTAAGCAACTTATTATTACTTAAAATTGTTTCAACTATGATAAAGATATAAGTTTGAAAAGCGTAAAAATGATAATAAAATTGATTGTTTAAAATCAATCAGATAAAGCCGTGTAAATATTCATTTCTTATGTTAAAAAATATTTCATTTAAAAATTATTTTATAATTTCGCATTGTTGATTTAATTATGACCTTTAAGTTGAATTGTTTTCATATTCCTTGAATTATCACCAATAAAACTATCCCATTAATTAGTGTTGGCATATAGCCTGGTGATAACGATACGATGATATGATCACTTGGATAGAATTATAAAATTATTCCATGATAATACTAATCATTATTAACAAAAATATTTCTAACAAGAAATTGTTTACTGTTTAACCAATCGATGATTTGATATTTCGCAAGTGCATAAAGGTCATTAAAAGTAACATAGTATCGTAATAAATTTAGTTCTAAAAGGAATTTGAAAAATTTGAAGATTTGAAGGTATTAAATTAGAAATCAAATGAAAATTTTCCCGCAATATTTTTCAAAAAGACAATATTGCATGATATGAGATAGATTTAGAAAATGAAGTTAACAATCATATTTCTAATATATAATTATATTCCAATAATATTCTTATAATCTAAGGAAAAATGAAATTCATTTTAATGTTGCAATTCTCATGGATAGAACGATGCAAAATTTGCATTTGCAAAGTTGTGGTTAAAAGTCAAAGTGATTAAATATCCATTTAAGTGATGGATTTCGATGCTCTACTTGCTGAGGTATTAATTAACTTATTATGTGACTTAATAATATATTTACAGAATGCATTAATTAGGAAAGGTATTTTGAGTCTGTAAATGAAACAAAAAAAAAGCGACAATTCAATTGTAATGTATTTATACTCCAATAAATTGTTCATATGAACAATTAACCAAGAGTAGAAATAAGGCAAAATTAAATTTATTTTAGTTTTATCATAAAAATTTTTAAATAACAAAAATTGATTCAATTAAATCAAATTTTGCATTAGTCAAATTACTTCGAAAATTTTACCCTTTTTAAACTTTTTAAATGTTATAGTTGAAATTTAAAAAAAAAGAAACAATTTATAGGTTGGCGATTTTGGTCCATTTCAAATCACATTATTTTTTATAATATGTTTACCGGCAACCATACCATCCGCATTTTCGGCTTTCAATCAACCATTTGTTGTTGGTCAACCCGATCATCGATGCCGATTACCGGAAGGACGCGAAGATTTAAGTCCAATAAACGAATTTGCTACACCGGTATTTATCGAAATTCTATGAATTTACAAAAGTTAAATTTCAACAATAATCCATGTCAAATTTACAATAATTAATATTGCTCATAATTTTTTTGAAGATTTAAAAATTCGATAAATTATTTATGAAATTCATTTAGGAAGAAATGAGTTGTCAACAGTATAATGCTACCGAAGTTGATCAATTTTGGAATTCCAGCACAAATCATATCAATAGGAAGGAATATTTGAGAAAAAATCTATCGTTAATATCATGTCAAATAGGTTGGATTTATGATAATAGCATCTATATTGACACATTGGTTACCGAGGTATTCTTCTTTCTTACTTTACTTTACTAATAACAAAGAGGTAAAGATTTTTGATCAATCATAAGTTATGTATTTGCAATGTAACAGAAGTTATACGATGAAGTAACTTTATAATTGATATTTTCAATTGTTGACGTACGTCAATTATTGTGATAGCAATATATGCAATATTCCGTTAGATCTTAAATTACTTTATTTTATAAATTATTTGTAAAATACATTTTGCTTTATATATTTTATAAGATGCTTACTTCATACTCTACAAATATTTGTCCAAAATATTTCCATCTAAAATGCTAATTTCAAATAAAATTAAATCAAAAATTAGTTATATCAACCAATCATTTCATTTAAAAAACTTATTAATAAATGAATATCATATAGCTTTATTGCTATTGAACAACATGCAAACTTTTCGGCTTACTTGAAATTCCTTTTGAACTTATTTCTATACATTCTGTTAAAATGAATTAATTGATATATTTGTATGAAATTGAATTCTTTTCTATTTTCCATTTATTGCTCTATCGATTTGTTTCATTTGTTTCATTACTGCCAGATAATATTATAATGTTAAAATCATTCAAACAATTGTCACAAAAAAAAAAAAAAAAAAGACGAAAATCATTCATAATTATAAATTATAGTATGATTTGGTATGTGATCGAAAATATTGGGTTGATTTGACAAGTATGGCATTTTACATTGGTAGTTTTATTGGTAATGTTTTATTTGGATATATTGCTGATAAGTATGTTTTTTTTTTTCTTTTTTTTTTTTTTAAAAAAAAAATTCAACAATATTACTTTTCATTTATTATGTAGAAATTTCGATAGTATGAAAAAAATCATAAAATAAAAGAATAAGTTAAATTTTTAATAGAAAAATAAACTTTAGATATTTAACGATTAGCTTTAATTAAATAAAATATTAAATTACAATCTTTTTTGTTAAGAAAATGATACTTATTTTTAGTTTTGTTGTTGAAATTTAACCTAATCATTGTTCAATTAAATTTAGATTATACTTTTTATTTGCCATATAATTGTTAATTTCGAATATTTTCAGATTTGGACGCCGTGTATCATTTTTCATGATCCTTGCAACACTTGTGGTATGTGGTACGGTGAATGCATTTGCTTGGGATACTTATTCGTTTATGATACTACGATTTCTTACTGGTTTAGCATTTCCGGCACTTTTTCAATTACCATTCATTATAAGTCAGTATATTACTACAATTACAAGAAGAATATTAATTCATGTAGGGAAATTAATAAATTTTTCTAATTTTTTTTTTTTTTTTAGTTCCAGAAAAATCTAACATTATAATTTATTTTTAAGTAAATTTTTCTTTTTTTTTTTCCTACTAAATGTTATCAAACAAAATATTACCGAAATGTTTACATTTTGTCATATTTGATCCACTTGAATTAATTTGTAAAAGTAAAAATATTAGGTATGGAATTTATGGGTGAATCGGGTCGGATATTTTCCAGTATTATGCTCGATGTTTTCTTTGGAGCAGCTTTGGTTTTACTTGGTGTCTTAGCTATGCTTGTTCGTCGATGGCGACAATTAATTTTCTTTAGCAATGCACCATTTGTTGTTTTATTTATTTATTACTTGTAAGTTTCAACTATGCGACTTTAAAATTCATTGGTAAAATTTAAAATTTATGAGAACTATCATTGATAAAAGTATTATCGGTTGATATAAATTATACAAAGAGTAATAAATTTATATCTTTCATGATAATGATGAAAGTGGTACTTAAAATAGATATGATTACCGAATTCATGAAACATTTACTACGATTAAAGTAAGGATATTTTCCATAATTTCCATGCATTGGATCACTGATACAAACTTTTTGCGGTAGGGATGATAATTTTACACATAATGATTTATTTACCAGTGATTTATCACTAAGAAATTTCAAATAACGAAGCAGATATTAAATAAACCAAGCAAATGATTAAACTAACCTGATAAGATTGCTAAAATAGCAATAAATTTACCTATCATGGAATGAAATTAGCGATAATTTTCAATAATCAATTTTAGATCAGTTATCATAAATTATCGGTATACTTATTTTCAAATGTTATTATTTTAATTTAAAAAATAAAGAAGTATTTTTGAAGCATTGTTCCGGAATCTCCACGCTGGTTGGTTTCAGTTGGCCGATATGCCGAAGCTAAAAGTATAATTAAACGTTTGGCAAAAATTAATGGACGAAATGCAGTGGATGTTGATGATCTGATGACAAGAGTAAGTTTTACATTGGAAAAAATCAACGAGATGTGACAACAATTGTTTCAAAGAAATTAACATTTGGTTATTTATCAAAATTTGATAATGAAATAAAACTATAAATTATTGTAAGCCATTTATTTATCATTCAAAAAGTTTTTCTAATTTTTTTATTGTTTCAAATATTAAATTTAAATTGTAAAAGTTCCTATTTATTGTTTCAAATAAAAAAAATAAATTTAAATTTTGGATAACATAAATCATATATAAGCTTTTTTCGTTTATTCATGAATTGTATTTTAAAATTTTATTAAATAATAGAATTCATTTTCAGTTCATCAAAAATGGTAACACTCTAATAACACATTCTAATAAGTACAATTTAATTGATTTATTTCGGACACCAAATCTTCGCAAGAAGACCATTCTTATCACTTATATTTGGTTTGTAGAAAAATTTTACCATTGTTTTTTCTTTTTTTTTTCAATTTTTTCCAATGAAAAAAAATAAAATTTCTTAATTTTTTTTTTACTTTGATAGGTTTTTTTTTTCTTTTTTTTTTTTTTTTTAAATTATTTGTTTACTTTCTTGCCATAAATTAATTTCCAATAATAGGTTCGTGAATGCAGTTGTTTATAACTGTTTAACATATAATATATCAAATCTTCCTGTCAATGATTTCCTATCATTTATCATTAATGGTGCTGTGGAATTACCAGCTTATTTTCTTGTTTGGCCTTTACTTGATGCTATTGGACGTCGATGGTCATTAGCTGGTCCTATGATAATTGCAGGATTAGCATGTATTTCAACAATTTTAACATCTATTACACATGGTTAGTTTAATAATAACATTAAAAAAAAAAAAAAAAAAGAAAAATTTAGAAAATATTTTGGCTGATGAAAAATAAATTTACTGATACTAATTTTCATTAATTCTTAACGAAGTTTTTTCATTCTATTTGTAACGTATATTTAAACTTTATACGTGATATTTTGCGTGAAAAACGTTAACTCAAGTGTAGTTATATGGAATTTGCAATATTTCCAGTCATAATATGTAACAAAGCCTATGATACTTATAGGATTTAGTAAGCATTTCAACAATTTTGTCATCTGTTACTCATTTTTGATGATTAAACATTTGCTTCGGCATTCTTTTCTTTTTTTTTTTTTTGCTCGATTTACAGAATCGATTCAATATTGATTGCTTGCTTCAAATTATATGAAATATAGATTTATAAAATAATACTATTTTTTTGAAACTTAAAAGTAGTACTAAATACTTTTTAAGTAAATTTGAAATTCTATAAAATTAATTTTTTTTTTTTTACTTTCGTTTAATTCCAAAAATAAACAAACAAATAAATAATTTCTCATTGTTTATTTTCACACTCAGTTGGATTGCATTTGTAAAGTTAATGAAAATGGAATTTTTTTCTTTTCTCATTTATAGAGCATCCATTATTTATCGCAATAATGGCATATGTAGGCAAATTTGGAATTGCCGGAAGTTTCGCCGTAATATATTTATTTTCCGGAGAATTATATCCAACAGTTTTACGTGCTCTTGGTATGGGTATGAGTTCAATGGTTGCTGGTTCTGGACTTATTCTTGCTCCATATGTTGTACGCTTGGTGTGATATTCAAATAATTTTACATCAATTACATTAAACAAATACCATTCCAATTTAATTTTAATTGAATATTTCAACTATTTTGCTGCTAATTTGCATATTTGTTTGTTGATTAAACGCTCACCAATCCTTAAACAATCTTAAAATTAATTTAATTCAAATCTAATTTCTTAAATTATAATCTTAGGAATGTTAATATTTGGTTCCTCAAAAATATCATTACAGAAATATTAACACTTTTTCTCTTCCTATTTGTGCAACTTGAAACTTCCACTTTTTGTAAAATTCATAACACAAATTTGTTATTAGCAATTAAATGGCTTATTCTTAATTTATAGTAAGCTTGACTTTTCGACATTGATTCATTTGTTAATTATTCCTAGCCATTTTTATTAATTACACTTTTTGGACCAGTGGTAGTAAAATTCCAATTCAAAAAAATATCTGATGAACCGTTAAAAAAAACTTTTTTGTAACAGTTAAAACAGGGCTAAATGACAAAAAAAAAAAAAAAAATGGTCGCAAAGAAAAATAAAATTTTATAAAAAACAAAAGAACTAAATTCCGCGAAAAAAAGTAAAAATCAGGAGTTGAAATTTATATAAAAATGAAAATAAGAAAAGGAAATAAAGAAGAAAAATAAGGAAGTCAAATTTTACAAGAAATAGGAGAAAAAATTTTGTTGAAAAAAATTGCATAAAAACAATTTTTTGCCATTATTATTATGCATAAATTGCTATTTAGAAATTAAAATTAAACAACAAAAGAAGAAAGAAAAAAGAAATTAATTCAAAAGCAAAAATATATCAAAAGATACGATAATTCTCATTGTATTTACATAATAATATATCATAAAAAGGAATCTGAAAGAGAAATTTTATTTTTTTGCATCGTGAAAAATTTTTAAATTTTTTTGTGTAAAAATTGTTAGTTCAAAACAAAGTTAAATTTTACTGAGTAATCAGGTTGTCTATAAATTAAATATTATAAATTAAGGAAGAAAAGATTAGAAAATGCATCAATTGATCAACTAAAAATTGAAGTTATAATCCGAAGGATATTTGTTGCAGTCGAAAAATAAGGATTAATCAGCGAATAAATTTTGCTTCATTCTAAATTTCGAATTATTTTTGAATTCAAGATTTTTCAAGTTTGTAACATTAAAAATTCCATTTTTCAGTGTTTTTTTTTTTTTTTTTATAATTATCGATGTAAAAATGAGTAATTTCATTCTCAGGGTGATTATTTACGTATCTTACCGTTGATAATTATGGGTTTACTTGCGATATCAGCCGGAATAGCATCATTTTTTCTACCGGAAACAATGGGTAAACCTATACCACAAACGTTGGAAGAAGCAGAATTATTCGGGAAATCTATGAAGTTTAATTTCTCTATAAGTATGTATATTATCTTTTTTGTAATATGTTTCAAAGAAGTTACGCTCATTTGAAATAATAAATGCATTTGAAATATGAAATAACCTATGAAAAATTTCATTCTCTTTAAAATGAATTAAAAGGCCGAAAACAAAATTCATTGAGACGAAGATCTTATTTATGGTCACGTAATTTTATGATAGTTTCTTGATTTCACGTTCCATAAGTGATCATAAAATTAACGTACGACTAAATAATAGTTTAATATTTATGCGAATCTTATATCCTATTCTTTATTAATTTCAGGGCAAGCGGAACATATTTCCGGAACACATATAAGTTTGGCAGCGCTTAGTGCTGAAAGACATTCCGAAGTTTTAGTAACGGAAAAAATGTCTAGTACCGGTATTAACTGATTGATTATTGATAAGACATTGCGTTGAGAGTTAAAAATATGCTAAAAGAAAGGATCAGATTGGAAATGCAAAGATATAAAAAATAAAAAAAAAAACCACAAAACAAACAAACAGATTGTTTACAAACAATTAAATATTGCTTTAATAGATCAATGTTTTCCTAATTCTTTCAAAAATTTAAGTAAAAATTAGTGAAAAATCTTCCAAAAGAATTTTTAGCATCTTCAAATGAACTTTTTGGACTTCTAACGGATGTGAATTCCATGGAAATTTGGGTTTAACGAGTGGACTTATAATGATAAATGCTTGCTGAATTTATGAGAAAAAGTTTCAACTTATTACAAATTCAAATTATTCATCAAATTTTTAATTTATATGAAATCAGCTTAAAGTAAGTATGGAAGTATAAGATTTTGTCATGCACTTGCTGATAACAAAATGTTGGTAGTAGTAGTTTAATAATAAGAGCCGAAAAGTTGAAAACATATATTATTGCTGATAGCAAAATGTAGTAGTATGTATGCGCAATTGTCTAAATGGTTAACATATTTTGACAAATATTCATCTGATCAAATTTGAAATGGAATTGTATCCGTCATTCATCATTTTCTAGTTTCTTTTATCGATGATTTTTCCGCTTTTTTTTCAAATTTTATCAAATTTTTGAACGAAATTGATAAGTGCATGTTGCATCAATTTTATTCATTTTTCCTATTTGTTTAAATTGCCACAATGATTATCATTAACTTAATTCCAATATATTCACAATGTTTTTTGAAATGAAATTGGTATTTGTGAAAGTGAAAATTAATTTCTGATAACTTTTTATAAAATGGACATACTTATCTTATTCCTGATTATCTATCTGAATACCTCAATCATTCATATGCCTGTACAATGAAATACGAAATGAAACGCTTCTATATTTTCAAATTCTTAGATCATACATTAATATCCATTATTAAGCTTGTAAATTTATCAAAAAATCAGTTCGAAAAATTTGAAAAGATTTCTGAAATTTTTAACCTTTAAAAAAAAAAAAGAAAATCTAAACAAAATTCATATATAGCATTTCGAAAGATTTTTTTTGCATCTTTTCTTCTCATTTCCTAGTTTGGGAATGGAAAAGTGAAAATAAATTATTGAATTTATTACTTTGTTGTAAGATAATAAAATCGGAAATGCCCATTGAAAGAAATCTTCAAGATGAATGCTTTTTAGATTTGAATGACTTTTCTAAATGAGAATATCAGGAGGATATATATTTTAAAAAAAAAAAAAGAAAAAATGTAGCAAAAAATGTAGCATTTACTGATTATTCTTTCTATCCTTTTCACACACATATTAGCTTTTCATTTCCCTATTTTTTTTTTTTTTCGTTTGCAAATTACTAACTTTTCAGTGCTATATACTTATATTTAAATTATTAGGTGTTAATAATAGATGTATAATAGCATGCAGTAATTAGTAATTTCCAACAATATATTATTTTACAAATATTCATTTTCTCTACTTTTTTTTTTTGCCTTTTTTTGGAAACAGAATGAAATTAATTAACAGGAAAAATAATTAATAATTGACTATGTTTTATTTGCAATTCCGTTAGATTAAATGAACTATTGACCAAAAGTTTGTTAGGTTATTTAAGTAAAAATGTTATGTAATGATTACACAAATTAAACATTTCACTTATTTTCCATCTCTAATTATACTACATATGCTAACAGAGTAATGTTGACTTTCTAACATATCATTCGAGTAACATGCAGAATGCAGCAAATGCAGCAAATGCAATAGTAATATTCCTAAATATATGTTTGCATTTACTAACATAAATTTTCTTTTTTTTTTTCATTTATCGTACATTCTACTGGAAGCATTTACATTCCAAAATTTAGCATGCATTCATATAAGTTAATTATTCTATGCATGTTGAAAATGCAGTACAGAGTGCAGTGAAGATGCCATGCAATCTTAACATCACTATACATTTCAATCGTTAGTTTAATGCAAATTATCAATATTTTCTCTTCTGAAATTGCTTCCTAAAATTTTCATCAAATTACATCTGCAAGTTTAATTTTAAATAAATCAATAATAAACCAATTTGTGATATATGATTGGTGAAATTTTAATTAACTTCCAGTATTGTATTATCGATTATTAATATACTTTATCAATATTTTCTGTTTTAAAATTGAAAATTTTTTTTCAAATTAAATCAGTAAGTTTAATTTTAAATGAAGTAATGCTAAACCAATTTGTGATATGATTATGAAAACTTTAATTAACTTCCAATACTGCAGTATCGAAATATCAATAATTAATGTATTCCATTCTATGTTACTGATATTAATATACAAAGCTTCTAAAACTGAAATATCGGATAATATTATACATAAATTAATTGTAATTTCGACTGCTGCTAATCAAAAAAACATTTCCAATGAATTTATCAGCTTACTTACTACTAAACTTATTAATTAATATTTGATAAATTACAATAATTACAACAAGTAATTTTTTTCATTTCTCTTTTGTGATAAATTACAAAATGTTGCAACACTTCTCTCGTCACTTTTTACCGATCAGAATTTCATAATAATTCAGTTCGTTCATTTTATTTTATTGTTAATGCTATAAAGTTTTTTTATTTTTTCTTTCATTGGCTATTCATTTCCTTTCATATAAAAATCGATCCATTTTAATTGCTAACTTTTCTATTTTGGCATCCATACATAATTATCTATGTAAAATATAATGCCAATCAGTAAGTCCTATTTCAAATATGAAGTCAATTCAATATGAATAAATCAATCAACAATTTCTATTTCAGTTATGAAGTCAAACAATAATTCCTGTTTTTAATATGAAGCTAATCAATTATTTATGTTTCGAAAATGAAATCAATCAATAATTCCTATTTCAAATATAATGTCAATCAATAATTTATATAATGACGTGAATTTAAATAATGACGTGAATTTTTTTTCTTGTAATTTTTATTTATTTTTTTTTTTACATCACGTTATGATGAAAATTTTAGAGCTTGCCAAATATGTATTATATCTTTTTCCATTCTTCCTTTGATCAATAACATATCGAATTACATTGATTAATAATAATGTGCAAAGAGATATTCAAGATTAAATATATTTCTAGAAAATGAAAAATTTAAATATTTTAATCGAAATATTTTAATAAAAACAAAATGATGAATATTTTTTCGTTTCTTGCTTTTACTTTTCTTTTTAGATAAACAAAAAAAAAAGAAAAAAATTTTTTTTTTAACTTTTCGAATACAACAATTCTTGCAAAATAGCTATTTTTGTTGGAAGAGAAAGGAGGAGAGAGAGAGAGAGAGGGAATTCGAGTGAGAGAAAGAGAAGAAATTTGCAAAGATGGTTAATGTAATGTTCAATTTGTCGTCTATTCTGTTGTTCCCATTATCAGTGATAGTGATGAACGGAATGCAATTATCAAATGGTTATCATTGCAACGATATCGTCAATACAATTCATACTAACGCTCATGAATAGTTCAAATTTTTTAAATTATTTCATTCTATGATTCATTCATTTATTAACTTCTATCATATCATACAATTATAATCATAGTTATTAGTATATTTAGTAGAAAATGATTAAGAAAAATTAAGTTAAGATTTAGATTTGATGAAATTTTCCTTTAGCAATAATATATATATATATATTATACCATTTCATTTCCATTAAACAATATATATTATTACGTTTTAAATTTCGTATATGTTACACCTTTGTTTTATAATTAATTGTTTGATATTTCTTGCAAAATGATCAAACTGTATATAATTTATCATTTTATATAAAATCCAATTCATATTCATTACTATAATATCAAGATAAACTTTTTTCTCTTTTTTTTTTAACAACTTCTTTTCCTTGTCATTTCTCAAAATACATATTAGAATTTTTGTTTTTCCCAAAAACTTGAAGTTTGAAAGTTGTCATTTAAATTTCAATCATTTCTTGAACAGAAAAAATGTCATGGAATCAACAAGAAAATTTTAAGCATTAAATTGAAGCGATTATCTTCGTATTCCATTCATCTCATATAGCTTATGCATGCATTTTGAATAAAATTTGTGAATAAAAAAGAAGAAAATTTTTTCGAATTTTTAAAATTTGAAAAGCTACAAATTTGTGGTTCAAATTTATAAAATATAGCAAATTTTGCTATAATTTTAATTTAAGATATTCGTTTTTTCAATATATTCCCTTTATGGTAATATTCATACGCTCATTTATTTATTTCTTATCAAATATCCTTTAGCATTTTTCATTTTATTTTTTAGAAAAAAAGATACTAACGCAAGTTTTGATACATTTTTTTTTTTTTAAACAAAATGCACATGAATTGCCTCCTCTACACTTCATAGTAAATGGAAAAGAGAAAAATGAAATTTTTTTTTCTGAAATTTATTTTCCAGTAAAGTTTTTTCAATTTTTGCAGGAAAAAAAAGTGACAAAAATACGCATTGCAATTGATTAAAATGTATAAAAAAAAAAAAAGGAATAAGAATTGAATTTCCATTTTTCTTTGTAACAAAACTTTTTATTGTTTTATTCTCACGTTTCATTCACGTGAACCGTGGCGTTTTAAATTATACTGCTACTTGCTACTGCTATTACTACTGTTACTACAATGTCCCGTCTTGCATCGAACTGATGCAAACAATAAAATTTTTTTAATAGAAAAAATTTCTTTTTTCCAAAAAAAAAAAAAAAAAAAAAACGTTTAATGGGAAAATTTATTGCTCTGTTTTTCATTCTTTTCATGCGAAAACTTTGCAAAAAAAAAGGAAAAAGAACAAATATTTTCAGTGCAAAAAAAAAAAGAAAAAAAAGAAAATTTTTGCAAAAAGAAAAAAAGAAATGTTAAAATGTTTAGAAATTTGTTTGAAATATAATGAAAAATTACATCACATATTATTTTGTGTTTCATTCATTTGACGAAAAAGAAAAAAGTTGAAAAAAAAAAAGGTTATTTTAAAAACAATATATTATTAGAAAAGTTTTATATTATAAATGGATGAATTCATTTTTTCCATTTTTTTTTTTTTTTTTCTTTACGAATGTTGGCAATTTCCGTTTCTAATCTTTCCACTTCTTGCTCTTCCTTTTTTTTTTTTTTTTTTTAAAAAGTAGCTGCTAAGTTTTTTATATTAAAATTTCCACCTAAAACAAGAATTCCGTAAAATTGTGTAATTTGATTAGATGACAGCGCCATCATTTTTTTTTCTTTTCATTAACTTAATGCTTCAAAAAGTTGTACTTTCCGAAACACTGTTGTATCCTTATGAAAAGGAAAGAATTTATTAAAAATTCGACGAAATATTCTTTGTCAAAAAAAAAAAATTTGCATAAATTAAAAGCTTTTTCATTCCTATTCAATACCAATAATATTTGATTTATATTTTATATTGTAAATAATTTCATCCTCAATTATTAGCCAAAAAAAAAGAATGAAATAGAAAAAAAAAGCAGCCTAATGACAACGAGGATTTTTTTATTTATGTTTCACTATAGTATTGGAATTTAAAGACAGCAATAGAAAAAATGAAAAAATTTTTTTACCGAAAATTTTGCTCAAAAAAAAAAAAAAAAAAAAAAAAAAAAAGAGGAAAAAAAATAGAAAATTAAAAAATATTATAACATTTTTGCAGATGGGTACATTCTTTTTTTGCAAACATTTCTTTGATTGATAGCTTTTATGTGTGCGTCAATGAAGTGAAATTTTGTTATTTGCAAATTTTTTTTTTTTTTACCTTTTACTTCTTAGCTTCTTTTTTTTAGTTTCATAATAGAATTATCAAATCCTTTTTTTTTCTTTTTTTTTTTTTTTTAAAAAAAGCTCTCTCAAAAGTTTCTATCTAAATAAAAAAGGAATTATAATTGAGTAAACAAAATTTTTCATTCTTTTCTAATCTTTCTTTTTCTTCCCTTAGAATTTAGAATTGTTTCGCTACTATTTCGCTCTATCGGTTAATAGTAAAATTATATGCAAAAAAAAAAAAAAAAAAAAAAAAGAGGATTTTTTCTTTTTTATATCTCATTTTTTTTTTTTTAAATTTTATTTTTCAAAAGTTTTATTTTCGTTTTTAAATGAAAAATTTTACAAAATGTGTAGACAATATAAATAGCAAATAATTCATACACTGCTATTTCGTATTTTCATTGCTTTCCATGCTTGCTATCGTATGATAACAGGATTCGATAACATTTCCATTTTGTCATTTCATTTTATTTTTAGCATACAATTTGCCTAAATTATTATTATTATTATTTTTTTTTTTTTGCTTAAATTTTCGACTTCTGTAATTGAATTTTTGGATTTCTCCCTAAATTTTTAATCTTTTTACTTAATTTGTAAATTTTTTTCCTTGTTGTATTTACATTTTTTTTTTTTTTTTTTGTTTTTATTACTTCATTCATTTAGATATATTTCAGAAAAGTTAATGAGAAAAAACTCTTTTTTTTTTCGATACAAAAAAAAAGCGATCAATTTTGGTGATGATATTATATGGGAGAATTATAACTTACTTAAAAATTAATATGGATGATTAGAGTAATTTTCAAATCGATAAGATTTATTCACAAATTTTTTAATTACTAATAAATGTGATTTATTCAAATTTCATATGTAAATTCATATAGTTGGCTTGCATATATTCCATATGAATGATTTGCTCACCTAGCATAACAATGATTTCATTCAAAGCTTACCTGTAAATATTTATTAGGTAATTGAATTTTTCCTTAATTCTATAACAATTTCCGAGTTTTTAGTATAAGCAAAGATGAATGGAAATTGTCAAATATGATCGAATGTAACGTAAGACTAGAAAAATAATGAATTGATTATGATATTAGATTATACAGTACAAAAGTGAAAATAATTTATTCTTAGCTCAAAATAATCAAAAATCAATTCATGTATAGTAGATAAATAGAAAAAAACTACTGAAATGTTTAATTACAGTAGAAAAAAACAAGCGATTTCATTTTGAGTAATAAAGTGTTGAATTACATCAAAAAAAAAAAAAAGCATAAAAAACTTTGATTTTAATTCAAATAATACAGTATTCAATTAGAATTATAAAATATCAAAGAATTAAAAAAAAAAAGAAACAAAATTGAATTTTCATTAATGACATGTTTATTTTAATCATAAAATATTGAGATTATAAGTTATTAATTAATCTATAAAGTATTATATCAATTTTTCTTTTTTCGTTTTTTTTTTTTTTTTTTTGCCTTGACAATTTCGAAATGATTCCTATTTCGAATTTCTTCAGCTGTTGCATTTATTCTGCAAGTATCGTTTAGCAAAACACAAAGTACATTGGTTTATTTGTAATAAAATGAGAAGAAAAATGTACTCCATTTCATTTCTTTAATTAGTTTTCTTTTTAGAAAAATTTTCAAAATCTTAGATGCTAATTATAGCATTTACATAGCATTTTTACAATATATTGATTATTGTTTTCGACGAATGTTACTAATGTGTTGAAACAAGGAACATATTTATATATATAAATTAGAGAATTTATAAAAAAAAAAAAAATTTTTTTTGTAGAATTTATACAAATATTACTTACAATTATTTAGCGTTTAATTTCTAAATGAAAAGGAAAGTTTTTTCCTTATGATATTCAATTAAAAATAGGAATGCAAAATTTTGCAGTAATTTTAGTTCGCCTTTTTTTTTTTTTTAAACTTGTTCGTTATTTTTCTTTGCAAAACTTCCCCATTCACAATATATATTTCAAAAAGCTAGCGATGATAATGATAATAATAATAATAATAATAATGATGATGATGATGATGATGATGTTGATGATTGATAGCATTTAAGCATCATTATCAGTGAGAACGTCGTTTTTATTTTTTCATTTTTCACTCATTTGTTCGAAACAATTTTTGTTGCAAACGGAAACTCAGCGAGTACATTATTATTGAATTATCATTTTTTTTTTTCTTTAAAGCAAACACATTATTGAATTACCATCTTTTAACATTTGACAGAAATTATCACAATAATAATTTAATGTTTCTCATTAATTTATAATTTTTACTATAAATTATGTAGTATATAAGTTATATGGTATGTGTGTGTTTTTTTTTTTTTTTAAATATTTCCATTTTCATTTCCATAAAAATAAAAGATTAAACCAAAACTAAAACGATATGTTAGTATGATTTTTTTTTTTTTTTTTTTTAAATATTCCGAATATAAATTTCATCTCAAAATTTACCACTAATTATGATCTATCAGTCAAATGAATTCCTACATATGTTTTATTTACTACGTACGTTTCAATACGGGAGTGTATTAGAAAAAAAAAAAATTACAGACATGTATTCTTAAAAAAAAAAAAAAAAAACGCTGTAAAATAAATTATTATGAAATATTATTGATATATTATTAAATATAAATAACTAATACTATTAGTATTACAATTTTTTAAATATATATTTTATTTGTTTCATTTTCATAAAAATAATTTCTAAAAAATGTGGTTTTATCACCGAAATAATACCCATTGAACAGTATATTAAAACTGGTTTATCTTTTAAAAGTAGCAATGCTTGTTTTTTTTTTTTTTTTTTTTTTTTTACTTAACAATTTTTTTTTTTTTTTAAAAATTTTTTTTTTTTTTTTTTTTTTTTTTTTTTTTTTTTTTTTTTTTTTTTTTTTTGCTGCTTTTCTAGCAATAAAAAGTTAAAATATTTTGAAAACAAATAATTTTTCTTCTTTTCATTGTCATTTTTCCCACTTTGCAAAAGATTTTTTTTTCTCTCACTCTTTCTTTTACCGTTTCTTCTTTTTTAATCATCTTTTTTTAAGAGCAAAAGGAGAACGAAAAAAAAAAAAGAGAAATGAAGACATAAAAAACAAATTCAACCAAGAATGAAAAGCACAGCTCAAATACGACAATGATATATCATCACAGAAAATCTTGCAAATTTTCATCAAAATAACATTTTTCTTTTCTTTGCTTATTTTATTGATCATTTTTATTAAATGAATAATTTCTTTCAAAAATTCCAATTATTCACTTAGTCAATTTTTATTATGTTATTTATTCCATTCTAACATATTCATTTATTTCTCTGATTAATTATTTAATATCAGTTAATATTTCATTTCCGTTTCTTTTTTTTTTTTTTTTCTATCCGTAAATGCTATTTTCTTTGTAAGTTTTTTCTTTTTTCTTTTTTGTTTTTGAAATATTAGATGATAATGTACATCTGCACAGACAGACACAAATATTCAAAATTTTCTATTATTATTTCTTCTTTCAAAAAAAAAAAAAACAGTCTATATCTATATATATATATAATAGTCAAAAGTTTTAATATTTTTGTCCCCTTTAATAATTTAGCAGAAAATAATAGTTTCATCTAAATTGTTGCAATTTTTTTAAGTATAGATAAAACTTAATTATATAAATTTAAAAGTGCTTTTGAAAGTTTTTGCTATTTAATTAGAAAAAAGAAATTACTATGCACTATACTTGAATAATATATCATGACGGAAGTAATTATAAAGAAGGAAATAATAATCATTACAAACCTAAAAATCATCATTAAAATTTACGAGAAAAAAAAAGTAATTTTTTTATGAACAGCATTAAAAGTTATTTTGATACTTTGATACTTTGCATAAATATTGTTTGAATTTGCATATATAGTTTTAGTGAAAGTTCACAAACACTAATAAGAATCTTAGATGGATAATTAAATTGAAATTATCAATTCTTCAATAAGTTCTTGCTTCAATGCTATAGACAATAGGGAATGATGATAATAATAAATGATATGCATTATTGATTTGTCATTTTCTTCGATTAATTTCATTGAATTGCTTGATAAAACAAACAGTCAAAAAATATTTCATTTTCTTTTCTTTTTTTCATCCTCTTCCTCTCTCTCTCTCTCTCTCTCTCTCTTTTTTTGTAAATGTTATCATTGTAATGACAGCAAGTTTGGTACATTTGCTCCAAATTCTTTATTTTAAACTTATAGAACAAATTTTTTCATAATAACTTTCATGGCATTACTGTCATAGTGATAATTCATTCGATTCGTGTAAATGTAATTTAGCTTTCCATCATACAATTATTTCAAAGTAATTTGGATAAGGATAATTCCAAACATTATCATTGTTATCAGCAATGCTAACGATAATGATACAGTGATTAGTGTAATAAGTTATGTCAAGTCGTCATACTTTACTCTTCTTTTTCCCTTCTGCTGAACTAATCACTTTTTTCATAAGATTTTTTCTTTTTTTCTCCTTTTAAAAATGTCTCAAAAATTCAAATATTATTACAAAAGATGATATAACGAACTTTTGAAATAGGTGAATTAAGAGATAGGAGGATTTATTAAGCGAGGAGAAAAAATTGGACAAACATTAAGCTCTAATCACAAAGTCACTAATTACTAAGACTATCATTAATTGATAAATCTGAAGGTTCTAAAGTTTTGTTTATTAGTTTATGGGTACACCGTAATCGATAAAAAATTCCTATGATAAGCTGATCAGTACGATATTATTGCGCTTCCTTTATAAATATATCATCACATCTACTTATTTCTTTGTTTTTCCAATCAAAACAATTGTTCGAAACTTATAATTACATAAGAGCTTTGTTTTTTCTTTCAACTTTCTTTTTTGTTATTTAAATGATAATTATCCAAACATTGCGAAAATCTTTTTAAATTCAAAACTTGTATAATATTATTGATAGTTCCTTTGAATGCCACAATGTGTTATTGTATATTACCGTATTTTTTCATTCATTGTTTTATCGTAATTCCTTACAGTGCTCGTCTAGTTGCGTATAAAAAAATCTTGAATTATTCATAAAGTAATGATGATTTAAGCATATTTAGACTTGACTTCACCTACAGTATTTAGCAATGAAAATGCTTGAGATATTCCATGTGCTTAACAGATTCATTTACTAAAGTAAAAATAAAGAAGAATATAATGGTACTGTAACACTCGTGATACTGTATGACTTATGTGAATTATCTTTAAGTATTGAAACTAACGAAAAACAATAAAGCAAATGTTTTTCTCAGAAAATTACTATAATTTCAAAATATAATTATACAAGAAAAACACTTAGTTTTGGTATTGTTTTAAAATAAAATACAGTTCTGGTGAAAAATATTTCCATCTTGGATGAATCCAATAATTTTTTAACAACTTAAAAAAATTGAAATGAAACTTGGAATCATCCTATTCTAATTACCGTATCAAACTTGACTTGAATATTAAAAGAAAAAAGCCTTTTTTTTTCTTGTTAATCACAAATAAAGGATGTTATTTCAATATCGTTTCTCGTCTTGCTATGTCTAGACATATAATTCCTAATTAGGGCCTAACAATTTGCAAAACTTTGTAAATTGCTATAAAAGTCTGCAATATCTTGCAAGAAGGAAGAAGCACCTCTACGGCATTTTACTCAAATCGTTTTAGTCTAAATTTAAAAGATATCTAAGCTAGTTTTACTCTCATTTCTTTCCTTCTATAATTTCATTAATGTTTCACGTGTTGAACAGAACTGAATGATTAATGATGAGAGCTCAATCTTTTCGTAAGAATTTTCGTCGAAAAGAAAAACATAATAGAAAAGCAAATATTATTTACGTCTAATTTTTAATTTCACTCCTTATGAATTAAAACTTTTTTTGAAATTAGCAAACATCATTTGCATCTAATTTTTAATTTCATTCCTCATGACTTCAAAACTTTTTTTTAAAGTAAATAAAAAACTCAAATATGCTGTGGAGGTGTAAAGAGTTGTAATAATTAATAAGAATTCATATCACAAAGATATTAATTATTCTATCAATCTCAAGAAATAACATTATTAGAATTAATATTATTATGCACAAATAAAAAATTCTAAAAAAAAAAAAGCGATGAGAAATCAACAAGACAAATGTAAACAAAATGAAATAGGAATTATTAGATAGTAAAGATTCTGCAAAAATGATAATAAAAACAATGAAAAAAAAAAAATTAAAGGGCAAAAATTTTGTATTGATAATGGTGCAATTGATGATGGTCAATTGCACCATTTGTAATTGCAAGTGGGATGAGTTGAGGGTTAAAATAGGAACTGTACTTTCTCACAAATTTTTTTTTTTTTTTTTTTATTTTATTTAAGAAAAAAAGAGAAAAAAGAGAAGGAAAAGAAAGAGAAGAAGGAAAGAAATTGATTTGAAAAATGATTGCTACTTCCGCATTCTTAATTTATCATTCATTCATTCATTCATTCAAGTTTATGAGTTCCAAATATTTTTGCTTTTTGCAAAAAGTGCAATGTTTATATCTTCCTTTTCTTCCAAAATTTAAATTTATTTGGAAATTTTTTTGATTAGCAAATTTGTAGTGCAAAAAATTTTATTCCGTTTGTTAAAATAAAATTTTTATTTATAGCAAAGTTTAGTGCGTAATAATTGCATTTCGTTTAATCACTCTAAAATTTTTATGACGAAATTAAAAAATACATTTCTTTCTTCCTATTAAAGTACATTTTACAATTACTTCCGAATTTTTGATTTATTCTTCCTTATTTTTAGCTAAAGTTCCGCTTTACTAATAATGTTCTGTTGTGAATGAGTAAATTTTAGCAATTACATATAAAGGCTTATTTTTTCGCCATTCATTTATTCTTCTTTGTAAATGCTTCAATACTTTTAGAAAATGAAATTTACTTCCTTCTTTTATCTGCAACCATATGAAATTGTTGATAAAGATGATTGACTTATCAGCAAAATAAAATTTTTTGTTACATATTAAAATGTAACTTTTTTTTTCTTGGATATAAAAGTTCAATAGCAAAGGATAGAAATTTAAAATGCAAGTATAATTAAACATAAAATCACTTTTATTGATTAATAATCTTCATGAATTTAGAAATTTTTACAAGTGTTTTTTATTTCGCAACTGATTCCATAATGAATTGATAATTTTTACAGAATTTTTCAACTTATAACTTTATTTTTCTTTAAAATGAATTATTGTAAAAATCGACTCCTTAAAATATTTCCTTTTTAATAAATTGATAATTTTTACCTCTTTTTTTTTCTTGCAGAAAAAGCATTAATCCTTTTCTTCTTTTGTTATCATGAAATGATTACCTATCATTTCATGATGCACTTTTTTTTTCCATTTCATACTTTTATTATTTTTTTTTTCTTTTGTATAGGAAGACAAAAAAAAAAAAAAAAAAAATTGAAAGAGGAACTTTTCCGTATTTTAGCACAATGTGCACCTTAATGTATTCTCAACGATTGGCTTTCCCTCTTAATAAATACTTTGCTTCAAGCTTTTCCTCTTTTTTTTTTTCTTCCTCTTCTCTTAAACGATTTTAAGCGTAAAAAATTTTGTGAAAATTATTATAATAGCACTAATAACAATTTTGCTTGTACTATTTTGTTAACAATTTTTTAATTTTTTTTTTTTTTTTTTTTTTTTACCTCTTCTCTCAGTATATACTACTATTGGTAATGTTACAATATAGGACTTATTGATTTCTCATTTGTTAATTTATTTTATGACAAATTATATTATTCATTTATCCATAATGTAAGAGTGGAATTCATTTTAAATATATTATTAAAATTTTTCAAGTTAAAAATTTTTACTTCTTTTTTTAAGAAATTTTTTGAAGACTTTTAAAAACATTTATATAATTTATGTACTTATGAGTGTGTAATATTAGCATTTTGGTAATACTAAAAGATAGCATTTCTTGATTTTTTATATCGTTGTAAAAAAGAGAAAAAGTTCCTAAAATGCAAATCTTTTGATAACGATTTTATCATTTTGATACATGAACTAATTAACCTTATTGTGATGATCAAATTGTTCGTAACATTTTGCAAAAGTGTTTTTGCCTTATGAACAAAAGACTGATTAATTTGTCGACTGATGGTCCCCTTCAATTAATTGCATTTAATTAACCACTCAAATGTAAAAGTTCGTTTGACATTCACCAAACAAACACAAAATTTTTTTAAGTAACGTAAAAATTTTTAGAAATTAACGATGATTTAAAAAATATTGGCGTAGTGCATTTTCTTTTTTTTAAAAGAATTCAATACTTTAAAAGTAACATTTTTTTGAGCATTTTTTTTTTTTTTGAGAAATTTCTTGAAATATAGCATCGTTTAAAATTATTGCAATATAGAAAGACAAATGTAATAGCATATTTAAACAACTGATGTATAAAAAAAAAAACTATTCTTGTTTGTAAAGTTTTTTTTTTTTTTTTTATATATCATGAAATCAGAATCCTAATAACATTCGTTTTAATTATTCAATAGTCTTTCGATTTTTTGACAAAATTTCTTCCGTTAAAATTTTTTCAGACAAAAATATACAAATTTAAAAGCGTAAATCGAAGTGATAAATGCATTAAATAAATGCATTTAAATTGTAATTTTTTTTTTTTTGACATTTATAATTGAAACGCTCTAATGTTTTATCAAATTTTAATTTAATAATTTACAGAAGCACATATAACAGATACAGTACAATTTTATTATTAATATTATTATTACTATTTATTATTTCTTGCCAAAAAAATAATACTTAGATAAGTTTTAAAGTTAATTCCTTCCTCATTTTTTGCATCATCAAAAAGTTAAATTTTCTCCCGAATGAATCTAAAATTACGGATCATTTATCAACAATAAGGCAATGATGATGATTTTATCATTTGCGTATTTAATCAATTGCTTTCCCTTTCATACACAATGTATCAGATAATTGTGACGTAATGTGAACCGAAATGATAAGGGTGAAAGGATTATATTCTCCCTTTTTATCACTTAGGAAAATCTGTCATTTTTAAAAATTTATATTTAAATTGAACTTTTTTTTCTTTCTTTTATTTTTTCCATTTTTGGCAATTGAGAAAAAACATCAATTTTTTCTTCTTTTTCTTGTTTATAAATCATTTTTTCATCAATAAAATACTTTTTAGTTTTGTGAAAGCTATATTTGCATAAGGATAAAAACAAAAAATATACAAATCTTTCAAAATTAATTTTATATTTGTTTTTTTTTTTTTTTTTAACTTAATTAATGCTTCTGATACGTATTGATTAATTTGTTGTCACACCTACATTGTCACCAAGGACGTTTTGATTGAATCAGATGAAAAACCGATGATAAAGGAAGATATAATAAAATTGGCATTTTTTTGAAAGCATATTAATTGATTGATTAAAGAAAAAAATTCAATTCATTAGTCGAAATAGAAATAAATTATCTTTCATTTACATACAAACAAATGGCGAAGAAATAAAGTTGATGAAATTCACATATAAAAATAAAATAACGGAAATCGCAAATTCCTTGGGAAGAGAATCATTTGGCGGAATTTCGGATTAATGTTATAAGACAAAATCTGAATTTCTTCATTCTGTAAAACTGATTCAGATTGATTTTTCCATAGATTTTCCATTTAATTATCAGATAATCTATGGAACTATTAAAATTTGATCTGTCATAAATTACATATGTCATTTGTTGCATTTTCTAAATTATTCCCTTACACAATTTCCGTCTCCCATTATTAACAAATTTATTTCTTAACATTCAAAAAAGAAAAAAGAAAACCTTCGTCTCTTTTTTAATTTATACCTTTCGAAATTCTATTGTTTTACTCATCGCGTGCTTGCTACATCTATCTGTTGAAATTTCTACATTATCCTATTCTATGCTATCAAATATCGATGCAAAAAATTCATCACTGAAATATAAGTTTTAGTTTATAAATTTTTCGATAGTAAAAAAGCAAAATTTCCCATTTTCTCATGTTCTATGCAAAAATTGAACAAATACCATTTAAAATTTGCACTACAAATATTTTGGCAAGCAGAAAAATTTTATCCTTTTGCTTATTTCCATTAACTTTCTTTTACCTTAAAAAAAAAAAAAAAAAAAAAGGAAGAAAACGAAGATTATTTTTAATTTCATTTTTTTCTCCATAACAAAAAAAAAAAATTCGTAATTTGTGTAATTTGGAAGCAAATGTTTTGCAAAAATTTTGTTGCTGATAATTACTGATTATGAATTACCATTGAATTTAATGTTTTTAATTCAGTTGAAAACCGTCTGTGCATGTGTGTGTGTGTGTGTGTGTGTGTGTGTGTGTGTATGTGCGTTGTTATTCGACACGATTACACAAATCTTTCCAATAAATGTGAACGAAGATATTTTAAATTTACGATACTACTTTCATTTCATTAAATTTCATCAATTGATATATTTTTTTTTTCCTTTTGATTTTATTTTTGTCATTTTTTTTTTTTTTTTCATCAATAAAATTACAATACTTATTTAGGCTTTTTACACATAATTGAATGTTTCCAATACAGTAGCAAAAATATTTTTCAAATAATGGAAAATAGTTTTTTTTTTTTTTTTTTTTTCTATTTAAATTTAAAAATTGTTAGTACATTCATTAATTATTTTGTTGAATAGTTCCGCGTATCATTTCTTGTATGTTGCCATATTTCTTCTACCATTGTTACACAATTTTTGAATGTTTGGAGAAATATCTTCTTTTTTTGTTTGAAAAATTTCTCAAATTCATTGTTAATAGCAATTGTATTTGTGTTTCTTTGATGTTTTGCATAAAATTTCATAAAATTGAAATTATATTTAGGATTTTTTTTTTTCTTATAATAGAATTGATTAGGAATGATTTTAACTAAAGGAAGTGTTAGAAAGAAAGATAGCTATATATGTGGTGCGGAAATTGTTCAAAAATTTAGATGAAAAAATTTATGTAAGCATTCCTTTTGCAATTATCATTAATTTTTGCTTCACTATTGATAATCTGTGAAAAATTGTATGGAATTATTTATATTTTTTTTTTTTTACCATTCATATATTTTGAAAAGTTTAGAATAAACAAACAGAATAAGAAAAGTTCAGAAAAAAATTAACTTAATCCACTTTTCAAAATCTTATATATCTTTGTAAAAATAGAATTCGATCGTATCTAACCTATAAATGTTTTGAATTTAAATTAATCTTCTTATTTTTTTGAAATTCAAAATTTTTACAAGCTATTCGTAAATTTGAAACTGATTATTCTCTCTTCTTTTGCCAATTAGACATACAAATGTATATTTGAAATGAGATAATGTGAATCATCAAAATTATCATAGTATTTGATAAAATATTACGTCCAATGTTTATATAATTATCTATGCGGATATGTTTCCCAAAATTTGATTTAAATTTAAATTTTCACTTGATAATTTTGTTTATTTGCAGATCTGTTGTAAATGTTGCTAAAAGGATTAACTCGTTGATGTTTGGTAATTATTTTCCCGAAGCAGCATTGCTACGGCTTTCTGAATATTTATCACCTTTAGAACGTCTAAAGCTACAGCAATGTTGCAAGCATTTTCATACAGTTTATGGAAAATGGCTAGATATTACAGCAGTGGATATTCGGGTCGTTGAGCAAAATGGTATGGAAAACGTTTCGTTTTGACAGAAAAAGATTATTATTGAGATAGCGATAATTATTATAATAACGAATATAAGTATCAATGATTTTCTCGCAATTTGCAACGAAATGAAATTCGTAGCTAGTTAAGTGTTATAGTTATGCAATTAATTAGGTGTTGTAAAAATTAAGATAGGGAATTTAGTTGAAATAACTTCAAAGATAAAAATATGAAAAGCAATGAGAGAAATAACAAACTGAGAGATTTGAACAACTTTTAGAGTTGACATAAGTGAAGAAATGATATTTATGTAATTTTAGATGACGATGAGCAAATGCTATTTTCTCGAAGGATTGTACGACACTCCAAAAGTGCCAAATTCACATATCATATACAACTCACGGATACACGTGCTACTACGTATAGTCTAAGATTTAATTCTGATAAATATGCAAATCGAGCACTAAAAGTTATGCTTTCTAGGTTAACAATTATTACTTTATTTTTTCAAATTTTTTAAAATCCATAAATGGTTCATGAAATATTTTTTCTTACTTGGTAATCTTTTACGAAAAGCTTTTGTAGAATATCTAACAGTTCTATTTATATGCTTCAATTCTGATACCCTGATAATAATTTCATTTTTGAATTCTGTAATTTGAATTTTAGGCTATCTTTCTTTTTCAAATTTGTAAATTCGAATTTTATTATAATAATTTAACTCATTCTTCAATTTTCAGATTGCAATCATTAACAATGTTAACGATCCGGAATGGATGTTTAAGTGAAGAATTTAGTAATGTTTTATCACAACTTCACACTATTACAACCTTGCGAATGTGGAATTCGGCTTGCTATTTTGATAAAAAAAGGTTTGCTTGATTACAAAAGACAATAATTCGATGCATTTATTTGCATATATTATAATTTTTCATCTTATTTTGATTTCTTAGCTCTAACTGTCTAAATCATAATCATTGCAAATTTAATTATATATCTCTTTAAAGTGTATCTTTCAATCATTTTAGCATTTTTATGTTATTTGCTATTACTGTTATTAACAACGGATTAAGCGAAAAAGTTTAAATTATAGTAGGAAAATCCATTAACTTTTTTAAAATAATTTTTTTCATAGAAAAATTAATGTCATATAATTTTTTTTCAGGCCTGCTAGGCGTTTATTGCATTCCTTATTTTCTTTTCCACTATTGGAATCCATTCTTGTCCTCGATTCGACAATTCTTCAGTCCAGTTCTCAATGTACAGCTGCTTTTCCATGCTTTCTTGCCGAATGTATCAAAGGACCCATTGTTAATTTACAAATTGTCGGTAAAGTTTTTGTTTTCTAAATTTAAAATTAAAATTTCTGCTATATTTTCAGAAATTTACTAGCAAAATTATTTCGTTATACTCTTGCGTTTTTTTTTTTTTTTCGGCATAAAAAAGTTATTGCTAAATATTGTCACATTTAAAAGTTAATGGTACAATTATTGGACTCATATGGTTGAATATATATGAGATGTTTTTTTCCATTTACAATAAAATCTATTTGTTTGCTTGTCATTTAATTATTTTTTCCTATCCATTTATTTTTTAAAAAAGAAAAATTAGTTTGAGCCTATAATTGTCTTATTTGTTTATTTGTTTATATATTTATTTATCTGTCTATTATATATATGTATTCAATCATACAGGTCCAATAATTGTACCATTAACTTATTTATATATTTACCTGTTTAAATATTTACCTACTTATTTACAAGTATCTTTACTCGTACTTATATTCTAATTAACAGTTACACTTTATCTTATCTTACTGTAATTTTCCTATTGAAATTTTTCAAGCATAAAATTAAAATTTTTACAGGTTTATATATTTCTTCAAAAGCAATTGATGCGTTATGTGAACGATTGCATAAGACTTTAAAACGGATGGCGATTGGTTGTACTTATGGTAAAGAAAGTAAAAAAGATCGATACTGTAAAGCAATTGCTAAACTTCAGGTTTCTATTTTTCTTCACCAATTAAAATAACACATAATTATTTAAATTTAAAAGTTTATTTTTCCACAAAATTTATGAAAGCGCCATCTTTCCCTATAACTTTTATTGCAACGATGAGCATTTCTGACTTTCTTTAGGCAAATATTTAACTGATATAAAGTTTCGACAAATGATGATAAGCCTCTTTTTATTTACTATCAATAGATAAAAATATCAGTAAAAAAATTGTAAAAATACGCCTTTTATAACTGCTTAAATTTCATAAGACACAATTTTAGCACTCTTTTATCCTTCATTGCTTCATTTCTCTCATAAAATGATATTTTATTCTGATGAATAAAATTTCAGGTAGTGGAAGATTTGGATATTCCACCACATGTTTTTCACTTGGGTGAAACACCCGAAATTGATGAATCGATTACACGACTTTTGAGCAAACTTCAATTGAATTGCCTTGGCTTTCGACATTACAATTCGGCTGTATTGTTTCAATTCATCGAATTCAAAATGCCACAAAATATTCGATTGCTTAGGTAATTCTATTACCGCTTTAAAAATTTTTATGACATTTATCATTTTTGATCTAAATATTTCATCAAGAAATGATAGCGTTCTCAACGATAATCGGTTGTAATGATAGAAAAACTTAAAGTAAGCTATGGTTACAAATAATTGTGCATAAAATTATCAAGAATTATTAAAACTAAAGGGTGGATAATAGATCAAACAGTTTGATTTGAGCATTTCGAATCAGAAATCTTTTTTGAAAAAATATGCTATGTTAGATGTTTCGACAAAATTCTACTGATGCATTCCTCTAAATGACAAAAGTTATCTACTGGAATACTGGAATACTAAAACTATCCATCTGGGCGTTCAAATATAATACAAGTTGAATCAGAAATCTTTTTTGATAGAAAATGGCTGCGTACGCGATTATTCAAACATTTTCCTTTTAAATAAAGCTTGCAATTTCATTCCGATCCTTTCATTTATTAAATTGTTAGTGGGGAAATTTTTTGGTAAAGTGATGAATATAATATTCATCGAAAATAATTCCTTTTGAAAATAATTTCATTTTTCATGTTCTTCTGTTTGCAGAAATAATTAGAGTGAAATTTTTGTAAAGTAACAAAATGTTAGTTTTCTAATTTTTTTTTTCAGGATACATCATAGTGCAAATCGGATACCAAATTTTGCGCAACTTGGAACACCACAACCAGAACCGGAAGAAAAGCCGCCACAACGAAAAACTTCCTGGTTGAATTCACGAAATGCTAACAGTATGGGATCCAAAAATAGCATTGATAGCTCATCTGATCGGAGTAAGTAAATTTTGTAAGTTTGAGGATTATTTTTCAATGCTTTGAGGGATCTGTTTTAATAAAAAAATGAGTGAATTTAATTATTATCTGTAGAAAGATGAAAGGATTGGTTAATGGTAAAGCTATTATTCGGAACAAAAATGAAACAGACATTTGACATCAAAGTTTGTCTTAAATTTTTCTAATTATAGAACTAGAAATAAATGGAAAAATTATAGGCCTAGAAAGCTTAACAAATGAGGTATGGAAAGAATCATCACGAAGTAGCGTTTCTACATCCAGTGCCTCAGAAATTACTCAAATGATCATTACAAATTATTCTAATGAACAGAAACCAAGGCAAACTGCTCTCGCTTCTAGAAATTTAACAATTTTTGCAATCGAAGAAGCACCGCGTAAGATGATCGAATGTGCACGAAAGCTTCGTCGACGTGTTTACTCAGGTATTTTTCTGAAAATTCGATCAATTTTTATTCAATCTTCTCTTCAACTGCTAATAAAATCTCAAAATGCCAACTTAGGGATACTTTCTCAGACATTGAAGACTTCATTTTTCAATACTTACGATAATGAATAGTGAGAAAAAATGAAATGAGCAAAAAAAAATTTAATTGAATCGGTTATTGCAATTTAAATTTATTATTTCCCTTCCTTTTTCATTCCCATACTGACCTAAGTTATCAGTTTAAATTATCTTTCTTTTTTGGGAATAAAAAAATCACATAGATTCTTTGAAGTAATCAAATTCAATCTATCATTCCTTTTAGGTGTACAAGTTTTTTATATGCAAGAAAGTATGGATACTCAGGAAATTTTGGGTCGTATGGCAGCACCGATACGCTCACCACATGTCTATACCAGATCATCAAAACGCGAAGTACGTGTTATTAAAGGTGACCTGGTTAAACCAATACCGCTATCAAGCCTAGGAATGGAAAGTGATTATGAAATGACTGATTGGGAAGATTAAAATTGTTCTGTTATATTTGCATAAACATTTTTTTGATACGAACGGTGTTAGCAGCAATGAAGGAAAAGGGAAAGAATTAAATAAAAATAAACGAATGATAGAGAAAAAGAAGAGACGAAAAACTTTTTTAAAAAAGAAAAACTTGAAATAGATTTTTTTAGAAGGTAGGCTTTCAGTTGCACAAAACGCCGTCATAATTTTGTCGAAAGGAATCACAATTGAATAAATTTTGCAAGTCGCAATCAAAAACACGGATATTCAAATAAGTTCTCAGTAATCTATCAGTTATTATAAAAATTTCAAAAATTGCTATAAAACCTAGAAGGCAGTGAAACGATGCGGAAGATTTCAGATGACATCGTTACTGATTCTGAGAATACATAAAAAAAAAAAAAGACGATAAAAGAAGCACATGAATGAATATCGGGAAAGTTGGGATGCGCATTTGGCTTACCTGAGAAGCAAATGAAATACTTTTACGATCGAATTTCAGGCAAAGAATTTTTTCCAAAATATTGAACAATCATTGATTGATCGATCCAATCCGTGCCATTCTTCTGTGTTTTATTCACTGAAACATAGCAAGCACTGTTTAAGTAAGCAAAAGATCCACGAATTTAACTTCGTTTTGTTTGCATTTTATTCCCATTCAAAACAAAAAGTGATAGAATTTTTTATGAACAAAAAGGCATTTTGGAAAAAAATATCAAATTAGCGCAAGTTAAATGCAAAATGTTTGATTCAAATAGTAAGGTAAGTCTCAACTACTACTATCTTTTTACTTAATTATATGTTTGTGAAAATTTTGTTAAACCACAATATTCATCACTTCCGCAAATGCTTGATGAATCCACTCCAGTGAATTTATTTGTCAATTATAAATATTTATCATCATGGTTTCAATAAAATGTTTAGAAAATACTTATACAAATTAATATGTAATCCCAAGCGGAAATAAAGCTAACCATGGCAATATGAAACTGATTAAATTCATTGATGGATTCAATTTTTCGCTTCAATTCGTTGGTGGATTCAGTCGTTTATTGCTTTCATCAGAACAGAAAGTTAGCCCAGTATACTTTCATAACAATCGCACTGTTTTGAATTCAATTTAAAAAAAAAAAAAACATGCAATAATTAAAACCAACAAAAAGACATGCAAAAATTAAAGTGATCAAAATAAATTTGAGATGATAAAAATTAGTGAGAAAACATGCAAAAGGCAAAAATAACATAAAAGTACATGCAAGTAACAAAAAAGTGAATTTAGTAAAAAAGCATGCAAAAGTAAATGATATGCATTGAGTAGAAATAACGAAAAAGATAAAGCAAATAAAAATCTATTTAAAAGGTGCATGCAAAAGATGAAACACACAATGTTAAAAAACGTGAAGCAGTACAAAAATAAATTAAATTAGAAATGAAATACACAGAAGTGAAATGAATAAAAAGATGCCGAAAAAGTGAATCTATCAAAAAGCATGCAAAGGTAGTGTCAGTAAAAAGCATGCAATAATATCTAATGGAAAAATCGATTAGTAACTTAGTTTGTTAAAATTATAAGGAAAAAAATTAACAGAAAGGCAATAAGTGATGGAAAAATGTTAAGTAAATTATATTAACAATGAAGCATGCAAAGTGCAATTAATAACAAAAACATGCAAAGTGTTAAATCGTTGAAAAGCATGCAATTCAAAAAAAAATGAATAGCAAAAAGATATACATAAGTATTAAATGATAAAAGATGTAATAAATGCTAAGTTAAATTTTTTTTATTTTTTTTATTTTTTTTTTATTTTTTTATTTTTTTTTTTTTTTTTTTTTTTTTTTTTTTTTTTTTTTTTTTTTTTTTTTTTTTTTTTTTTTTTTTTTTTTTTTTTTTTTTTTTTTTTTTTTTTTTTTTTTTTTTTTTTTTT
>JABVXV010000242.1:0-97106 GCA_013365325.1 Dipetalonema caudispina | reverse complement strand
TAATAATAATAATAATAACAATAATAATAATAATAATAATAATAATAATAATAATAATAATAATAATAATAATAATAATAATAATAATAATAATAATAATAATAATAATAATAATAATAAATAATAATAATTAATAATAATAATAATTAATAATAATAATAATTAGTAATAATAATAATTAATAATAATAATAATTAATAATAGTAATAATTAATAATAATAATTAATAATAATAATAATTAATAATAATAATTATTAATAACGATAATAATTAATAACAATAATAATTAATAATAATAGTAATTAATAATAATAATAATTAATAATAATAATAATTAATAATAATAATAACTAACAATTAATAATTAATAACTAATAATAATAATAATTAATAATAATAATTAATAATAATAAATAGTAATAATAATAATAATAATAATAAAAACTAAAGAAATAATATAGCCGGAAAGAAGCCTGCCTGATAGGAAATGAATGGCATGACATTAATCTTTTCAATTCAACATTTGTCAAACTGCTTCGATAATCAAGTTGATGTAATGCCATCACTAAAATTCACTACGTTTCCCAACATTCTTTTATTTTCCATTGTAAACCGTATTAAGAATTGATGTAATTTCGGATAATCTGTATTACGATAAGACTACTCTACCGTACTTTCTTAAAGCATCCATCCTTAATTCTCATTTACCCGATCTTCTTTTCCTCTGTTTGAATTCCACCGTCTTTGGTATCTGCATTGTTTATTGTATTTCTCAAGGGATGAATCAAAATGGGAGCATTTTTGTTTTTCTTGATGGATAACTTACCTGACAGTGCTTAACATTAATCATTTATCAGTGAGATACCGCAAATCGCTAGTGATTTATGTGGTAGCATTGTCGATTTCTCGTATTAGAAAAAAATGAAGAGTGGAACGAAATAAGTCAATGCATAATTTGAAATACATCGTCCTACGTATACATCGTTTTTTCAGCATTTTACTTTTTTATAAAACTGAAGCAAGTCACATGAGTAATAATGTGTAGTACTGCTGTTAGATTCTGCCATATTTTTCTCTTCCATATGTTTATTTTCATCTCTTCTCTTGAAATTGTTCGCATGAAATTTCATCGATCATAATCTAAATTTTATAAAACCTGATTGGACAGATCAATTAGCCTGGTAAATTATTTGAACCCCTTCTTTCTTGCATATTTCTTTCACTTTTTAGGCCAAACCAACATCTATTTCTTGTCGGTTTACCGTCATTTTTGTTTACCTGTGGGAATTTAGCAAATTCCAATTTTTGTTTGTTCCAATTATTTCATTATATACTCCATAGCTCTTTGTTTTAAACAATTTTCTTCCTTTTTCTCTTTCTCTCTTTGCATTACCGTCATTTGGTGTTGATTAATTTATTTCGTTCCCCAATTTTTGCTTATGTGGGAGAACTTCTATCGTTCCCGGATAGACTTGCATTTCATACGGGGTTTGTACACTGATAGATTCTTAAAAGCGTCTCTTATTAATACTCCTTCAAATTTTCAAATATTTACACCGTTATTAAACAGTTTTACCCTGAAATTTTGGGTCACCTTGTGATCGATGTTACTTCTAAAATTTCCCGTCGAAATTCTATCAATAATCGCTTATTTTTATTTGATAGCAAGATAATCGTTAGTTTCACTGCGAATCGCTCAATGCGTAATAGGAAAAATCACCTGAACTATCGGCATTCCCGTTTACCTGAATCATTGCGTTTGCCCTTACTGCTGAGGTTATCCTTTCATATGCTTAATTTTTCTTCGTTTATTCCTTCATATTAAGAAAATGTTGATTGCCCGTTCAACGGGTTTTTTTTTTGCCGTTTTGAGCCAATACTTGTTGTATGTTTAATCATATATATACATATACATATATAATTATCTAAAGATTTCTCTGGAAACACATTATTAAGTGATAATTTAGAAATGCATCACCACATTATTGTGTTATCAATAGCTGGTTTTTTGATAAACATTGACACTTCTAAGTGCTTTCTCAACTTTTTTTTGTCCCTTGTTTCTCAACTTTTTTAAAAATGCTCGCTTGCATCTGAGAACCCCAACTGTTTTATTTGCATGAAATATTTCTTCCCTAGGGGAAAATTTGTTTATCCTTCCTTTCTCCTCCCATTTCTACGAAAAAAAACTTAGGATTAGTTTTGTTGCATTTTCTCACTTTTTCGTACTGATTCGCTAAACATCTCTGAGTAAGCCTTTACTGTTAAAAGGAAATTTCTGATTCAAAGTCTCCACTCAACTTGCAAAATTGGCAAGCAAGGTGGTACCAGGCACCTTATGGATTTTCTGGATAACTATAGTTCAGATGCAAGCGAAAACTTGTTTTTTTCCTTATGGATTTGTGTTAGGCACCAGAGATGCCTCTAAATTTTTTCTTTCTTGTTTGAACTGCACATCAATAAATTTGCCGCATTTGAAAGAAAAAGATTTGCAAGGAATTTTCTCTCTCCGGTTATTGGGATGTCTGCGATAGTATTGATATGCTGCACGCCAAGAGCAGATATACGTTTATAAGGAATTTTGAACAGAAGCTTTCGATGCTAAATCATTTAATTCATTCACAAGTTAGCTGGCAGGTTTTGTTATGGAATACTAATGACGTAGAAGGATCGACCCTCCTGGCAAATGAATAATGTGTTCTAGAAGTACTTCTCTTGCATATATTGGGGTATCATAATGACAAATGCTATTACTAGTTTTCAATTTATTGTCGGGTGTAGTAGAGGTCAAAAAAAATTATTTATATATATATGCGCATTCATTCCACTGCAATTCTTATAATTCCTAAGAAACTTTTTTTTAGTAATGTTTTAGTTCGAAGATGTTTTGCGCCTAAATAAGGATTCGCCTTAAGCTGGTATAAAAACATGAAATTTGGAAAGCCAATTCGTAGGAAAATTAATTTATCCATGTATATAGACTGTAGGTAATGAAAACATATAGATGATGTGATGGAACTGAGAGACAGCTTTAAATGGTGATCATCACCGCAGCGATACAACGAAATCTCTATGAAACAAAACCTATATAGAACTGATCCTGAAAACATATGAATTATTCAGCTTATACTTGTATTTTATTTTACTATAATTCTTATAATTATCTTAGTAATGTTTTAGTTTGAAGATGTTTTGTGCATAAATAGGGTTGAAACATATACATGCATTTGCCTTAAATTGGTTTAAAAACAAGTCAATCTATATGACTTTCTCTCGACCTCACAGTGGTTTGAATACAGAAAGCAATGTTGCTGCATAGCTGTGGTAAAAAAATATTAAGTTAAGGAAATAATCTGTGGCATATTTGAATTTATACCTTCTGATCTATAGCAATGATTTTTAGATATCGCCGCGTGAAATACTAGCATTTGATATTTACCTAAAAATTTCATTTATTGTTCTGAGTCAGAGGCGGGAGATTCGTTTGCTCGAGGAGAATATACGGGAGGTTCGGGTGCTGAAAATAATAAGTGTTATTAATGACACTTGATTGGAACTTTTAAATGATTACCAGAAAAATATTTTACTTAACCAAGGCTTGTCAAGTGAAATATTTTTGTGTTTTGGAACTCTGAGTCACTTTCATGAAATAATATACAATCGTATTCAATGTGTTGCCCTCTTCAACACCTACATATCTTTTGCATAACCTTTTCTGCTGCAAGCCTTAAACAAATGCAAAGTTAAACACTACATATAGTACCAAGCATATTTAGTGCAAACATTTTGGTTTGATAAACTTATAGCAGCAAATATCACTATTATCTTGGTAGAGATTATGTTTATCAACCATTTCAGATATCCGGAGACGAGAAAAATGAATCAATTTGAATAAAAAAGTTTAAAGTGTCCATCTCCCACAAAACCTCTAGCAAAACCTCAACCAGTTTCCATTTTCGGAAGCCACAGAAAGCAAAACATGTTACAAACGGCGCTATTTACAATCCACTTTCTTGTGGCTTATACTGGTCTAGTGTTCTATCCTTGGTATAGGGGTAGAATCTGTGGGTATTTCAACTGTATTAGCACTTGAAATGTAAAATACAGCATATCACCTAGAACCACATCACTTAGCATCAAATGATATTTGACACTATAACATGACAACTCATTACTAGCGATAAACGCATATATAAAAAGAAAACTTACACCGAATAAAATTATCCCAAGTCATTTTACCATGCTCAAATGCAATGCGAGTGACAGCAATTGCTTCATAAGGATAACAAAATGCAGTCATTGTTAATAAACCCATCCCAGAATATAGAAATCTGCGGAATACCGATCTAAAAAATTGACTTTTAAAAATGTTACATTCAACATTCTTGTTAATGTAGAACTGAATAATACTACTGTGGGAGTTAATGATTAAATGATTGAACGTTTCGTCTGTTCCAAACAGAAAACACTGGCTATTATGATTAACGTCCCGAAACTCCCCAACTTGATTTTATAGAATTACAATACTATCAGAAACTAACTTTCTCATACCAAGAAAAAAACCGGTAAGACCACCAACGGTGATTGCGGCAGCTTTCGGTAACACTCCATAATCTTCTTGCAAAAATCGTCTAAATTCTGCAATTAAGAATAATTCTGGAAAGGCTGGCAAACGCCTGGATCTCTTTCATGTCTCCTTGCATAAAATTGAACGAAAAATTCTTTCTGAGAGCATATTAAACATATTTTTCCATCTGAGCAAGCGTGCTCAAGAAAACCTCTGAAAGTTTTCTTAACGTTACTGTTCAAATATAATAAGGTTTGAAGATTACATGAATTATTCAAGGAGCTAACCTTGAGCGGAATTAAAAACCTTCTTCGATTTTTCCTCAACATTCAGATAGGATTCCTGCAAATGCTTTGTCATAAATATCATCTGTATGGATTGAACATGTGAAAGATGATACTCCGAATAAAGTGTAAGATTCTTTTTGAAAAGAAAGAGAGATGGAAAACAGTTCATAAGACTTACTGGATTCCACAGTTTCCAATTTGGAAGAGAGATGTAATCTTATATAATTATTGATAATTTTTCAGATAATATGCTCATTTTCTGGCAATAAAAGCCATAAAATCTCGCCATTATTCAAAAAACGCTCATGAAAGAAAGATGGATGCGAATGAGAAAAAGAATGGGTAGGAAGTTCTTAGTGTTTTTAAGTCTTGAGTAACGAGGTTTCAAGTAACGGTCAGAAACATCTGACAAGCTGTGAAAACGATATCTTTTATCGCGTAATACATAAATTTACTGTTAACTTCCCTTAAATATCTATTTATTTTCATCCTGCATCTGCTTCAACATCTCAAAAAACTTTAACAGTAGCGAATGTTATAGTGTGTTCAGGAAAAATTACCCCTAAATCTCCAAAACGTTGCAGAGCAGCACGTCGTAATAGTGCCATTTCCTTCTGTATCGGCATAGGTAACTCTTGGACTTCCTTGTAATACGGTGTCTCATCCGGATACATCGGTAACTATAAAGCTTTTGTCATATTATGCTCTCATATCCAGAAAACAGCAAATGTGGCAGATATTTTCATAAAATCCTGAGATAAATTACCGGAATTTTTGAACGTATTCATATGACTGAAGCACACGAGACAGACTACCCAAAAGTTTTGAAAAATTAAAAAGAAAAACCAATATCAAATGACTGGTAAGGTTTACCAGTTCGAAATACTCGTAATATAATCAAATCAATAAGTAGATTGAAAGGAAAGATTTGATAATCGACACTTCTGTCACAAAGGTAGCAAACTATGCACCACATTTAGCACTATCAGAAAAGTATGGATAGGAAGAGAGGTTAATCAAGATAAAAAGAATAAGTGGAACGTTGATTTACAACAAGAAACGATCTAGTTAACTTACTTCCTGAACAGTGACCATTCGTGTTGGATTCGGCTTGGGTCGTTTATCAGCATTGACTGCTGCCCACCAGCGTACAATGGAAGATTTGATATTTTCTAGTGTATCGCTCATCATATCCGTCTTAGAAAAATGTTAACCTGGGAAATAAAGAAATTTCGAATACATTGCCCCCACTCCTCCTCTGTCATCTCCGAGATGGACGGGAAAAGATACACAAAGGTCTATAACATAGGGGAATCAAACCGTACAGTTGTTCCTTATTTAATTTCTACAATTAATACTGGCAATGGAAAATGTCCTAAACCCCGGAGCACTGTAGCCCCGAGGAACACCAGTAATCAGCAATGATAACAAACTATCGATTCTCGGAATGATACGAAATAGGCTCATGTTCGAAATGCGAAAACTAGTTGCTTTCGGATAGATCGGGTGGGAGATATGAGTAGTGACGGACGTGAGTTCATAACAAGGCGATTGGTAATTTTGGCGTGGTAGACATTTAACTAAATCTTTTCATTCATTTTACTTTTTATACTTCCTGTTTTTACATTTCTGTCATGCATTAGATGTTTTAAAATAGTTTACATTTTCTTGCATAGTATGGCATCCTCTGGCTTTTTTTATTCATAATTTTTATATGGATTACCTGCTTTTGAAAAGATTTCGAGTTTTAAGTGTGCTCACTACTTTTTGTTTTTTATACTTTACGTTTGTACGAAGTTTTTACACATCTCTACATGAAAATTTCTTTCCTGAAAATTTCTCACTTTTTTTACAGAACTAATTGTATTTTCTCAATGTTTAAAACTTTATGCAATGTTTTTTTTTTTCAGCGGTGTCATCAGCATGAGTAAACGTTCGAAAAAAGACCGTTCATTGCCACCTGCAGTACCGCCAGCAGAATTGTTAACACCATCAACAGTACTGAAAGTGGGGGAAGCATTCATTGTACTACGTCGGGCGCCAAACAAAAATGGCGTGACGGACGAACGATGCCTCGCAACGGTCGTGGAAATTCGTGAAAGTGAACAAGCGAGCACATCTTTGGCTCCTACTTCTGCTACTATCACCGCTACTACTGCTACTACTACCACTTTATCATCGGTAAATTTCTTGATCTGTGTCTATGAATGAAGGAAGACAAAAGTGTTGGGATACTAATTGTAGAGAAAGCAATGGACGAACGCATTAATTATTGAGGACTAGTTGTTCCTTCCCACATCTCTTACTAATTTGTGCATAAGGAACGATAGGTAAGGTGCACAGTAGAAGTCGTGGGAAAGTGCGTGTTATGGATGGAGAAATGTTTGCCTAAATGGCTTATATTAATAAAAAAGAAGTCTTATTAATGCAGCACTGTTATTTTATTTCATCTATATGTAAAACCTGATAATTTGCACTTTTTGAAAGAAATATCCGTGTATCAAAATTATTTTAGGATGATATGGATGTCTGTAAGATTTGCACAAATCTATTAAACGATGTATCGGGTGAAAATGTTCCAGTAGAGGTGGATATTGCTGCGAGGTTTGTAGAACAAAAATAGTCCTCAATAAAAAGATAAAAAATATAATTGAAAGTTGAATTATACGAAACACTAATGTTAAAAAAGATTAACAACGATGACGATAAAATTAACAAAGCTAACGAGAAATAAATTGAATTGATATGGAAGAAGTTGAGGAGCTAAAAACTAAATTAGTTGTTATTTAGTAATTTTGGTAGTTTCTCATTTCTTTAAATTCTTTCTTGAAGTGTGTAGAGAGTTATGAATTTGTATAAATATATAATTATTCAGTTCAAGCTGTTCTTTGAATATTACCTTTAAAGATGCTTACGGTTCTTTAGGAAGTGACAATAGTTATAGCTATGTGCCTTGTGAAGTGATTAAAATTTTCTCAGTTCGTAGCGGTCCCTTTATTGCATGACTTGTTGTACTTACAGGAAAGAACAGTGTAAGATGTATTACGTTCATTACGATGGCATGGATAGACGATTGGATGAATGGGTCGGGAGAAATCGCATTGTAGCAAGAGCAAATCCAAACGCTTTCACTTCTGTTCTGGTATAGGACATTTGATGTACTAACAAATCGAAAATTTCTGTCCAATTTTTATTATGGAAGTAGCTTACTAAGTCGAATCTGGAACCAGCATACAATCTGTAATGGGGATCGCTCTGTCCTCATTTTCTGAGTCAAACATTGGATGTTACGTTAGTAGGATTATAGGTTCAGGTTTTTATAGGAATAGATGATTATTTGCTGTTATTGTAAGATATTCAAAAATGTGAAAAATAGTCATTTCACTTCCTCTAAATTAAACAAGAAAATGAAATCTAATATTGTCCATACATTATATTTAGAAATTCTTTAGTTTGTTTCATATTATATTATCTAATCGCTCTTCACTTGATGATTGTATTGCATTGCAGATGATCTGCATTTATACATTTTTCTAGTCAGTACCATCATCTTTGGCCGGTACACTGGAAAGTGGAACGTTAACTCGAAGTCAGCGACGTATACACGAAGAATTCAATCATGTGCAAAAAAGTTACGAAGATATGGATGCAACAACGGCAAAGCTTGAAAAAGAACATGCGGAGGTATTTATGTTTGATGTTTTACTCTCAATTCCATTCATCAACATGCTAACGCATCGCGTTTATGAATATTTTGGATAGCTGTTTGCTCGGTCACTTGTGGTTATATCTTTACTAACTGATATAGTGTGTTGTAATCTTGTTCTATCAAACCTTATCTGTATACTGCTACGTATTCTTGAAAATTTAACATGATTTCTTTCTCAGAATTAAGATTAAAGATAGACTCATTTTAGTCAAAACACTTGGTATTCCAGAACATAGAGCATACTTTTTCCACACTTTTGCTTCTCATCTAAAGTGTGTTTTTTTTTTTTTTTTTTATTTTGCGATAACTCATTCAGATGACAAAAGTAAAAAATATCGATAAAATACGTTATGGTGATTATGAAATAGACGCTTGGTACGTCTCGCCATATCCGGATGAATATAGTAAGGCAGCAATATTGTACATATGTGAATACTGCTTAGCTTATATGAGAACCGAAGCGGAGTACTGTTGTCATGTGGTTAGAATTCTTTTTATTTCTCTTGTTTCATCGCATTTAGGAATTCATGAGACTTTTCTAGCTCTTCTGTAACAAAATACTTGCAGTTGCATTACTGTGATCGGCGACAACCTCCAGGAGATGAAATATATCGAGATGGGAATTTATCGGTTTATGAAGTTGATGGAAAAGCAAATAAGGTGTATATCTTACCTGAAGGAAATATCTCTTCTTTTTCTAGATTCCATTTCCCTTGAAATTGATTTTAGCTGGTAACAATGAAGTATATTTAATTATTTAGGCTTATTGCCAGTGTCTTTGTTTGCTATCAAAATTATTCCTGGATCATAAAACATTGTTTTTTGATGTCGAAACTTTCCTATTTTATGTTTTGTGTGAGGTAAGTGAAGCTTTTACTATTATAGAAGTAAAATTTGGTACATTCTTTTTTTATTTTGTTCTTGGGACCATTTAGAGTTATAATTGAATTAATTTCAAAGCAATTTGATAAAGATTGTTGTAGTTTGAGGTATTTCGTTTTATTTCCCACTTCAGTGAGAAGACACATATCGAAGTAACCTCGATGTTCTTTTCATGCTCACTGTGGCAACGAAACTATTAATAATAGCGTTATAAGTAGAACAAGGTATAGGTTGCAAGTCGTCAAATGTGTGTGTACTACACTTTACTGCCACTCTATTTAGGTTGATGAAATAGGCGCTCACGTTGTTGGTCACTTTTCTAAAGAGCGGCTTTCCGCAAACAATCTTGCATGCATTATGGTTTTGCCCCCATTTCAACGAAAAGGCTATGGAAAATTACTCATACAGTTGAGTAAGTTCTTTTGGCTTTCTCTCTTATTTTGTTCTTGGAATCATTTAAAGTTATAATTGAATTAATTTCAAAGTATCACAGTGTCTGTTTTCAATTGCGCAGATCCTCCAGACATTTTTTTATATTTGTTAACAGGTTATGAATTGTCCAGTCGTGAAGGAGTGATTGGAACGCCTGAAAAACCGTTGTCCGATTTGGGGAAAGTTAGTTACCGTAGCTACTGGTGGTGGATATTATTAGAAGCCCTTGATAGGCTGAATATCGATGACGTGACGGTAAGAATGGTCCAAAGTTAATTGTTCAGGTTTTTTTTTTTTATGGTTTAGATCTACCAATTAACGTCAATTAACTGCGAAATTTTAAATGAGGCAAGTAGTAGGAGCACGGAATATATTGTAGGTGAAATATGTGACTGTAAAAAATTTTGTCTACTGTTCATGATTGTTTTTGAAAGGTGAAGGGAGCGAAAGAGAAATGATTTGTACTGCTGAATGTTAATTTTCAATTCCAGGTATCAGATTTAAGTTCTGCCTCTGGGGTGGCCGAAGACGATATAATCTCAACGTTACAAACAATGCAATTAATCAAGTATTGGAAAGGTGATCATGTCGTACGTATGACAAGACGACTTGTTGAGCACTGCAAATCGATTAATATGGGACGACCACCTAAGTTACTTCTTGATCCTGATCTTCTACGTTGGTGGCCAAAGAAACGGCGTCAAATCAGTCATCGTGACAGGGACTGACCGTTATGTACGAAATTTCACATACTGGACAAGGCCAACCATTGGCCGAAAAGTACATGAAATTTGCAAAAATCAAATATTGACGAACGCTTTTATTTGTTGTTATGAAGAGGTTTATTTCAGCTCCCAAATGTTTCCATTATTATTTTGATAAATTGATACTGTACTATGATATTGAAAGCTTGAAGGAAAATCTTTGTTAGACTTATGCGAACTTCCGAAGATGATTTCATCCCGCATATTCTTTGCATGGTGCGCGCACCAACTATTGCTTATGCGGCTGGAAGTATTAGTTGAAAAAAATAAATAGATCTGTTTACTTCGGAATGGTTTTTAAAAAATTTAGCTTCGAACAATTAACTTTTTAATTTGATTGTGATATCACGAAACCAAATTCATTGAAAACTATCGCATAACAGGATGATTTGAACTGCATATGGTATCATTCTGCTACTAAACGTGTAAATGAGAGGGGAGATACGTGTATCCTTCAGTTCTGCTGTTAAAGTCCTACCAACAACACCGTGATAATAAAGTGGTGTCTTAAAGGTCAGATGAAGTTCAACTATTACTGATGCGTCGCAGTAGCTTTTCAATATTTCAGAAACATATTATTTGTTAGGATAACTTTGAAAGAACTTACTCATAAGAAATCATTATGAAACGGAATTCGACAAAGGTGTTGCAAATCACCAATCTGTGCAATGAATGAGGTAATCGGTATTAATATTCTTGCGGTCCGACTGTTTACTGATCGTATTTGGTTTCTCGACATTTGTACTACCCCATGAAGTAGTATTACGAATTTATGCTGGGGAAAACATCAATGCCCGAATTTCACCAATATTGGCAGGATTTAGTATCTAATTTGCAAATGCTAGACATTATTATTATTATGCATTCTAGATCCTCGTGCGTACAGGTTTTTCAACACTGTTTCGAGATGGAAAGCAATTGGGAGCCATTCGTTTGCCTTCCCTCTGTCCTTCCTGTTGTTAGATTTAGAGTATTACCACATCTGTTCTCCTTCTTCAATTTTCATGTCGCCGAGCGTTCCTTCTATTTCTGGTTCCTCTCTCACAGAATCAATTGAAAGCTGCTTTTAATCTTAATGGGTATTTAAATGTTCTGTTTTTTCTTTGTTTAACCTTGGAAGAAATCTGCCCTAATCGCAATGTTATAGAAAAGATCTTCTTTTTTTGATAGGAAAGTCTCTTCCTCCTTTCTTAATCTAAGCTTGTATTATTTTCAAAGCTATTATTGCTTCATTACCAAACTAACGAGAAGAAAAATTTAACAGGATTTCCAGGAGGTCCTTAGTTACCCCTTGTTGAGCGATTTGTTACAAATAAGCTTCGCATTGCGAGATACATGCAATTTATATTGCTTTTATATGCATAAATATTAGCAAATGCAAAACGATAATTGGCTACTTTTTTCTTCCTATGCAATATTTTCATAAATCCATAACAACTTTCTCAGTCATTGAAATCATACAGGATGAAGTTTGATCTAGAAAGGCAGAACAACAGTTAAGGAGAAATTCTGATCTAGGAATATTTATGTGAAGCATTTTAGATTACCAGGTATTGTGAGATGATTTTAGTTAGTCAGGCCTTTAGCATTCATCTGTTCATTTCAACGTTGAAACAGTTACCAGATTGATATGCTATAGGAAACGGAATGGATCATAAAAACGAGAAAATTGAAAAATGTTCCGCTACTGCAAACGGAAAAAAATTCCATACGTAGGACTTCTGGACAGGTGGCCGATTAGATAATCTCAATCGCGCCTTAAAATTACCCTTATCCCATTCTTAACAATTAATTTTCGTAAGTTTCGGTCAAATTTTATTCTTTCGAATACATAAATAATTCATTTGACTATTTATCACTCACCAAGCTGTTAGGAATAATTTATGTAAACTCTTGCCAAGTTTGTCATAACGCGTGGAGGAGGAATAGTTTGGGGAATAAGGTTTGCCACATTTTTCCTGATTTGAATAATGTATTGCCGAAGAATCCTCTGACCTTTAACAGTGCCAAACTACCGCCATCAGCGTTTTATAGCTAATAAGGTTGATTTCTTTGTTCTGAAGAAATAACTTAAATTTGGTGAAATTACTGATGATAACAGTATGTTTGAAATAATTTAGCTCGTGTCTACAGTCTGATTTTTATTAAATCAAATAGCATTCAGATTTGGGTGAAGTATATATTGGGTTGATTAAAAGTTCGAATTAAGTAATGCGAGATATCCAACTAAACAAAGAATTGAGTAAATAAATGTCTCCTCTCCTTCAGATGTCTAATATTATAATAGCCTTTGAGATCACAAGATATCATTTTATTCTGTCAGCTCATCGAATAATCAGTTATCAGTTAAGTTTTTTAAACTTCAACAAGTTTGTAGTTAGTTATCTAGATAATTATAAATCTTCGGATAATGCAAGTTTTGTATCACATGAATTTGAAGCAAATGACAACTCATAAGCTCGTTAGTTTTAGATCTATTAGCAAATCATATAGTAGTCGCATAAATTTGAAATAAATGTTTATAAGTTCTTTTATAACTTAAAGCAGTCAATCCCATTTGTTTATTTCCATTATTTCTATCCATTTATTTTAGTCAAGACAAAATTGCTTCTTTCCATTATTTAAATAAAATGCATCTGTTCTATAAGCCATATTCGAATTCATCTCTCTTTTTCATATTGGAATGACTCATCCTTAGACAATATGACAAATGAATATAGCCGATTTGTCCACAAGGGATAAAGGCGACATTCCAATTTAATATTATAAATTCTTTATTTGATGCAGCTCTTTGATATACTCTGAAAACTGTGAAATAGAATGTGCCACTTTCAATAGAATCACAATAACTTATCATCTGTATCCTAATTGCCATCAGAAGATACAGTAAACATTAAACGTATTTTGCTTACAGCATCGACAATGATTATATGCATCATCAACTGTGGCCACTGTGAGTTCGTATTTTATCGCTTCATTAAGAAATCACGCCTTTTCCGTGAAGTTCTCCAAGAAGCAACTGTGAAGCGGAAAATTCAGATTTGTCCGGAAGATGAGTTCGTTGCGCATAGCGATACCACAAGCCTCAAAGACTCATGCTCACTAGGAAAGAAATGTGTGCAACTACAACATAAGGCCTTGACATGCCTTTCAATGTTTCGTTGTTACTCAAACCCGATCGACCTATTCGACCTATTCTTTACCCCCTAAGCAATCAGTATTTCTTGTTTCTCTTAAAATCAAAGATTCATTTTCAGTTATCCAATGAAAGCTGAAATATTCTTTTCTCTTTCCCTTTGATTAATTTGAAAAGGTTTGTGAGAACCACGCAGAATCGCTTGTAATAAGTTCTGCAACTCAGACAAAAATGCTGTTCCCGTCAAGAAGTTGATGCCAACTGAAGGGTGCCGATATCGAGAATGTTCCTGGTTCCTTTTGTATCACTTGGCAATTCCGATTGACCATAATCAGCGAACTTTCACCTTTCTATTTCGTATCTCTCTACTTTTAATATTGCTCATCTGGAGAGAGTTTAATCTGTCGACAGAGAATTTTTCGGCTAATGTTATGCAATAAATTTTAGAGTGCATTCCTTGCTCGCTCAATAGCAAAATGACCAGTGATCAAATCACCTGATTAGCCTGCCTTATCGTTTACAAATACATATATCCTTTTCCCTTTCTCTTACTCATAATCTTCAACAAACCATGTCGCTGTTTTTAGCCATCCTTTATTCTTTTACATTTTGAGAAGGATGGCTTTCACAAGATTATTAATTTATAATGCTAAACTTAATAGAAAGAGAGATTTGAAAGAGATTCGTCTATGAAACCAAACCTTGCCATTGAGTTAGTCTGAGAAATCATTACTTTTATTGATTCATTTAAGTCTTTAGTGCAGTGATTTCTTGTCCAATTAATCTTTCCACAAATAATTAATTTACTATTAGCAATTTGCATTGCCAATAGTAAATTAATACCATTCATATGCATTCATTTTTTTTCTCCGAAAAAAATAGCCAATTTCCGTTAAGTTAAGGGAATCACTGAGGAATTAATAAAGTTACTCAATCCCATCAAGACCACTGCTTCTTTAGTCTTTACCATGGATCCTTATCATTCTTGTTTGCAATTCCGATATGGGATAATCTCCTGAAATAAATGAGGAAAATGGTTAGGGTTGGAAGAAATTTTTCTCTTGCTGTATTTCTTTCCCTTCTTACTACTGCGTTGTAAGGGTGTGTATGTTTGCTGTTGCTGTCCATCAGAAGAAGATATTGAAAAAGTTCCTCAATGACAAAAGAGTGCTCGATGATTTGAGACTGAAATATCTCTCCCTGCGAGATCTCTAAAAAACTATCTTTCTTTTACACTATGAAATTGTAAAAATTCCCTCTTACGTTTATCTTTGCCAAAGAGATGATACATAAGGTTAAAATAATAAAAGGAATGAAAGAGGTGGAAGTGATGAAAGGCGTTTTGCTGCCAGATGCCAATTATCAATGCCTCCTACCACTTTTATTTCTATTCTCTGCTCTTTCTTTCCTTCTCTTTCAAAAATATTAATCTTCAGTTAGCGAACAATATGCATAGGTACACAATGAAGACTCAGTGTAAGGTGAAAGTTTATCAAACATGGAGAAATTTGAAAGGTGAAATTTTATCTGAAATCGGATTAGGTAAATCACTAGTTTTTACAAGACTGATAACAAAGTCTGATAGATAGATGTTTTGTTGATTGTTAATTTTGCACTCTTCTATGGAACTTTTCTGTGAGGTCATGGTAAAAATTAATCAGAGTCTAGATCGCTGAACATGTTAACTGAATTTTCATTATCATCTCTCAATGAAAATATCTATTTCAAAATGTTTCGAAAAAGTATTTGGCTGTGCATTGGAACTGCATATAGTGCATTTTTTGAGCCAAACTTTATGCATTTTTAGAAAGAAGACTGTTCACAAAATGGAGGTACATACTTATGCCATTGAATTATTAATCATAAATGAGCTGATCCAAACTTTCATGTGTAATTCTCCATTGATTTTTATTGAAGTAATTTCAATAAACTAATCGAGGTAGCTCAAATAAGCTTACTATTGAAATAATAGATTTCTCATTTATTGATTGTCCATGATATCTATTATTGTTATTATTCCTGAAAACTTCTGACGAAAATTTATCATTCTCTTAAAACGTTTTATGTGTAACATGTAATACATGGTTGAGTTGAATTTCGGTTTATGTTACACGATCGCTGGCTTTTGCTACACGCCTTCTCGTGTATGCATGACTTGTGTGTCTATCAGATTTAATTTCAATTTGATCATTTCTCGTCAACCGCTATATTAATATTGAGATGCTGTGAATTATACAATTTCGTTTGGCCAATTTCTCCTCCAGAATTTTCATTTTGAAATTTGGTGCTTTCGCTGGACGCTTCGTAAAGATTCCTTTGCAGAGCAAATTTTAAGCATTGAAATAAAAATAATTATCAAAATTATCATTGGAATAATTTTTTAAAATTTATCTCACTTCCCGACGACTTCTTTTTACCGTAAAAAAATATAAAATTTTATTTCTTTTTTAAGATTTATTTTTTGCTTCCAATTTTTTAATTGTAAGAAAAATCGTTTTTTCCATTCTTTCGTTTTCCATCATTTTGTAGCATAGCTCATACAATTCCAAGAAAAGAATAAAGAAATTGCAAATTGAATTTCAGAAAAAATTGCTGATATCGCAGATGTTAAGTCTTATTTCACATTTCAATACGTCGCAGTAATGTCACCTATCATAATAGGACTGTCAATCATTGATCCATTTTTGCTTGAGACTAAATTCTAGAAATTATAACCATATCGTCAAGCTAATTAGAATAATAACCGAAAAATGAATTAAACATTTCCCATCATTGGATCTTCTATATCGAGAAGTTTGTGCTTGATTATGTCTGGCATATGGCTACTTGAGGGTTTTAGTAATTGTTTGTGTTTACTAAAAATCACCCAAAATTTATAAGTAATTTTATTGCTTTTTGCTGTTAACCATTAGCTACTTTACTTTAATCAAAGATTTTTGTAATTTCTTCTGGTTTTGAATTAATTAATCTAAATAACAACAACAATTGCAGTAAATTTTGATTCAGCAGTGTTCATAGTATTTATAGCTTGCGCGATTTTTTGTTTTAAATTAGAAGATGCAAATTTGTTTTCCTTCCAGAGATTTTCAAAAAAATTGACAAAACTGCCTATAAATTTTGTTTTATTCATGGCCGCACAAGTGTAATTTTTTTCTTGAAGTTTTTCGGTCTCAATTGTAAAAATTAAAATTTCTTCTAAGGTTATTATATTTTATTGAATGTTGTAGACTCAATGAGTTTCAATATTTCATCGTTATTGGCTACTTACTTCAAATCATTTACTCCTTGGAAAGATTTCCTTGTCCATTTTATTCTCTTCTCTTAAGACCAAATTTTCGTTTTCGTAACAGGAATATTTCTTTCGGAATATGAAAATTGCCTGAAAATTCCTTTAAATGGATGCCATTTGTTTTTGAGTTATCGATGCGACATGTTTATTTAATTTCTTTTCTTAAAAAAATAGAAAAAGAGGGAATAAAGTTTAAATCTTGGAAAATATCTCCCTAAACCTATCATGATAAATCAATGAAATATCTCATAAATGTCTAAGTTCAAGTCGTTTGGATCCTTGGACACTTAAAGTTAGGACAGATTGAAAATAAGACGACTTAAATGGATGCAAGAAGAAAAAGAAGTTGAGGAGCCTTGTTTCTTTAGGTTGGATGATATAGGCTCTTAACTTTGCCTTTCAAAAATTACATGACAGGAAATCATTGTTTCTGCAATATTCAAATGGAATTACTATCATCATTTCAGAATTTAAATATACAAAAGCACCAAAAGTTATTTGACATGGCCAACATTGATAGCATTCGTAATTAGCTTTAAAATCTATTAAATTAAAAATGATTTGTGATTTTTAAATGATATGCAGTTGATGGTCATCATCTTATGAATACTACCTAAATCTTCTTGCTACTACATTTGTCTTTGTAAAAGCATAATTAGACAAATAAATACATAGATAAAGTAGATTACGGGAAATAGAGAGAGGGAGAAATAGTCGAAGGGATTCAGGATGTTAGCAATGTTACAAGGGAAAGTTTCTAATCTATTTTTTTGATATGCGAAACCTTCCGGATGGAAAGTACCACAATGCTAATTCAGTTTCCCATGCTAATGTATTGATTTCAACTTTATTTGTATCACTTCCAGAAATTCTTTTCTCACTATCACTTTCGCACAGTTTTCGATCAAGTAGTTATGGACCATATGGCTGACGGTTGTATACATTTCCCTCTCTTTTTTTCAAACTTTCTTTTTCTTGCTGATATAACTTCCATTACATTGTTTGGGAAAGCAATATCACAGTTACTCTGATAAATTTTTTTATTCCGCGGAAAGAGGAATTTCGATATCATATCATTATAATTTCTCTTTCACTTTTTCTGAGGAAGGTTTTAGTTAAGCATTAAAATATGGAAAGCATTCGATCAGTCCTATTTTTCCATAGTTTGATGTCGATGTTGTCGTTGTGACCGATTCGATGCTTTTATTCTTATTGTCGTTACTAGAAATGTTATTGCAGCTAATAATTTCATGAAACTTTAACAAAATCTTCACCACAAACATAGTTATTTCCACTCTTCCGCTAATTTTTGTCCTTTGACACCATCTAAGCCAATGATAAGTTAAGAATGCGTATTGCAAATGATAATAAAAGGAAAGGAAAAAATAAAAATAGACATAATGGTTGAAATGATAATGTTGTACATATAAGTATGGGAGAGGTGTGATTAATAATAGAATGTATAAAATGTCCATCGGATTGATTATACATTTGGGACAAAAGTAATTGAACCGGCTGGTTGCATTGTTTAAAAATTGTGACAGCTTTAAATAGCGCAATCTCTAAATCGCAAATATTATCCGATCGCCAACATTGATAATTCTCCCATTCTTGAATAATATGCCTGAGACAACACATTCTTACTTTCCTTAATTTTTTTATCTGTGATGGAGACTGAGATTTAAGATATTCTTCTTTAATTAAACGTTGTTTATTAGAATAATTGGAGCATTTAACCATTTTAGGACTACAGAAACTTCACATTTGATAATCTTTGAAAGAAAAATGATTCCCAATGACATTTTGCTTAGACTCTCAGTTAGTTTAGGTAACAGTATTGCACCTCTCTCAATACCAACTCCTGCTTCCCTTCCTCCCGAGAATAATGAAGTTAATGTTCTCCATTCCTGACCGAGGATATCACCTAACTATTTTCGTCGGGTGAGGTGAGAAACAAACAGCAAGTATTTTGTATTCATGCGATATCGCAGAAATTCTTCATAAATATCTGCATAATCTGGTTATCAGTACCCATTATATTGATAACCAGATTATGCAGATGTGTATGAAGCTGAAATTAGAAATCCAACTTATCCAGAAAAATGCACATATCCAAGTACAAATGCTGGACTGCATCATTTTCGGAATTGAATTATATATTCCGGAAAAAGGAGGGTCATTAGCTCCAATCTGTTTTTAATTAATCTGTCTATTTGAGTAATGATTTTCATTAGGCTAATGATTAATGAAACAGAGAAAGTGATGGTATCAAATGGAATTTCATCTTTATCTGACTTAATAATTATAAATTTAAAGATGGCGTGAAAGGGGGGATGCGAAATTGAAAAAGGACTGTCAATTTTCTATACTGTGGGAATGAAAGTGAGGTCAACGATCATTTATTCCTAGTGACATTTGCGCATTATTTATTGATTTAGGTATAACAGACATTTCTCGTTATCCTTTGCTAATGTCCACAAACCGTTTGTTCATTTTGCCTCTTCATGTTTAGTCCACTTTTTTCTTTACCTCATTAAGAGATTTTTATGATTTGGAAGAAACAATCTGACATAAATTAAATGAAAAAAGTAGTGAATAAGTTGGAGGGAGAAGATGGGGCTGTATTTAATTATCCTATTTAACTTTTAATGGATTATAATGAATTACTACATTACTTCAGTGCTTCTTCGTATGTTCAACTCATTACTTGTATTGTACAATAATGACTAGAAACAAACCTCGTCATTTCCACCGTTTTTATCATTGCTGTACGCGATTCAATATTGAACGATATGCGAAAGTGTGAAATTTGATTCCGACAGGTTAATCACTTAACTGTTCCGTCGACTTCTGGTTTCTTCTTTATTTCCGAAGAACATACAATCCATTGTTCATCTAAAAATGCTAACTCTCGACTTTGTCCAGTAGGATAAAGATCTGTGTTAAGTATAAGGTAGTAGGTCAATTATATAAGGAACGGTTTGAACAGTAAGCAATCTTTTTGTTCAAATTTATGAAAGTGAAGAGAGTTTGCATCAAACGATACAGTGATATGTATATTTTGTTTTTTTTTTTTTTGCTTCTATCAATTTTTTGTGTGGAAAGAACATTAATTTTTTTCGTGGTTACTTGCAAGCAAATTTTTTCCTTTGAAATGAAATATGGAAATCAGTAAAAGAAACGAATTAACAGAGAGAATTTTCATTTTCCTTTTCGAACTATTCATCAATTCCATTTCCGATCTTTGACTTTAACTGTTTTCTCAAACAATAGAAATAAATGCTTATTATTGTGTGGAATGTTTTACATGTTAGCTTAAGCTTTAGATTATGTGACAAGTGACATTTACCACTTCCTACTACAAATCAGTCATTACGGGGAAGAAAAATTAGCATATTTTTATACATGACTCATTGGTTCCTTCATTAAGATGCTTATTTGCATGAGTCAGTCATCCTGCCATCCTATTATTTACAACATATTCAATCCATTTACTAGCTGTCTCCCATATTTGTTATTTTGCTATTGATAAGATTGATAGCAGCAGAGCAGTGTTATCAATGGAGACTTTTGAATTCGCCATCTCAATAACATATCTCTGTATTATTGAAGAAAGACGAGAGAAAACGGAAAGAGTATAAATTACACTTACACAAAGAGTTTTTCCATTTCTGAAGTTCACAAATATTAATTAAGATAATGATGAGGTACAATTTTTAGACTCTTTTCTAAGAACATTAGAGTTGAATTTTGGGTAGAAAGTTCTTTTGTTTGTTTATTTGTTTGTGTGTGTGTATGTGTATATGTTATATTCTCCGATATATTGTTTTCGACTTTTGCAACTTCTTTGTTTTTACTTCATTGAAAGTTCACGTAAAGAACCATTTTGAAATGAATGCAACTACTAACATTTGCTTTATTCAATGATGGAAATAAGTCTTCACGGATAGTTAATGTGAAGTTAAAGACAAATCACTTCTGACAGGCAAAAAATTCTATAAAAAGAATAGTTCTTTTTTTTTTAAGACTTACTTTGCTTCATTCTATTTCTTTTAGTTCATGCAAAAAGTTTCAATGGAGAAGCAACGAACAGAGAAAGACTTTTTTTTCATTTTTTGCATGAATAAAAAGGAAAAAATGAAGCAAAGATAATCAATATACTCAGTAAGACTTGAAGTATTTACTGCAAATTCTGAAATAGTGAAAAATGATAATTAATGGTATTAACATTATTTTAGCTATCACTGCGGTAATCATTTCTCCCTGGGCCAGCGATTAAATCGCAGTATAGATTTCTCTTCGTGCTAGTATCCTATCTTGTGGAAGCCTTTAACGGACCTATTACCAAAATATATATCATACTATTAGAAGGCAAACATTGCTGTTCTTTTTACTTTTTTGCTTAATTTTCAAAGTAAAATTTTCTAGTAAATTGAATAAAATTTTCCAAATAAAATCCTTCCACTCTTTCTTAAATGAATCACGCGTGATATTAATGATTCTTCACTTGATTGCTGATCAAATAATTACTAGAAAGTTGAAAATTAATAACTAAAATCATTATATTGTTCCTTATGCTAAAAGCCAGAGAATATTTAATGGCTAGATTCTACAAGGCTTTCTTCCTCGACTAGGGTTTCATGAGATCTTTTTACTTGAAATTGCATGCATGCTAATAATGCCATTGAACTGTATGTTACGTTTTTCTTATAACAGAGCTAATATATTGTATCAATTAGCATAAATATTTGCTTTACGTTATTGAAGCATTAATATTATGAAAAGAAATTTGTGCAACAACCATCCAACGCTCACGTCGCAAAATAAACCATTTCATAGAGAACTTTTCAACATTCGCTAAAAATTTTATTCAACAAATTTCGTCTCTTTTTAATTAAAATAAATCCAAAGTGGAAAACATCCCTTAGAATAAATTATCATACTCTTGTTCAGTGTTCCGGAATTCTATAGTGAATAAAACCGATCTTTTTAATTCCGTAGAATGCCGATTATGATTCGAACTTTCAGTTTTCTTTATTTTCCCTCCCAATTTTCGATCAAATAGATAGATGAATTACAAATATGTAAATATAATACAGGATATATAATAAAGGAAATATTGAAATATCTAAACCATATAACATATGAATATATATTTATATGGCTTAGATATTTACATAAAAATTCTCGGAGTTGTTCTTTAAAAAGGAAAGGACTTTAAAGGTTATGATACCTCCAAAATTTACCAGGTAATTTGCGCGATTCGAAGTACTCAGTACTAGTCGGTATAGAATTTGTATTATTTATTGAAAATATCTATTAAAGATATTTTAACATTATCCAATGAATACTACTTCTCGCACTACAAAACAGCACTCAGACTTGAATTATTGCTTTTAAAAATATGTCCATAGATCCATCTTTGCAGATGAAATAAGCCGTTGCTTTTTCAGATTATCTTAGTTCTTAACAAAAAAACCCGAAAAGCTAACAATTTCTATTGAACTTCAAATCTCAACTTTCTTCAAATGTTTGAAATATTTTCTGCTAAATAAAATTTCGTGTCTCATGCTGCTTTTTACCTGCTTAAGGCGGTAAAAACAAACTGAGCTGCAAATTCATCATCGTAGTAAAGAAATGAATTTCAGATGCATGCATATCATTCTGGTCACAGTAGAAGAAAACTCGGTATTTACCGCTGAGGTATAATTTCAAATTTGAAATAATTAAATAAATGGTAAATTCTTTTGGCACCAATATCAAATACTGCTCTATTTCAATTTTTCGTAATGCATGAGCCATAAGCTGTAGGCAAAAAAAAAAGCCAATCTTTTCGTTGATCGTTCCAGGCTTGTATTAGTATGACTCGAAATGATTGAAAATAATCCCAAATTTGTTGGACTGCGTCTGACCAAGTGGATGCCCAAAGAAAATCCATACATTTTGATGTTTTCTCTTTTCTTTAAATAAGCAGCTCTCCTTTTCTCTTAAAAAATAAGGAAAAGGAAAATATATAAGAAAAGATAGTACCCAATAATAGTCTCAGCGATTTATGAACTACTCGTAATGAAAGTGCTTCTTTTTATATCCAACCCCGCTTTTTTCTACATCTGCGGTTATCGTATTCATCTCTTCGAATTGAACCCCGCTGCTACTTGACCTCATAATTTTTCCTTTTCCAATATGAATTTTATGTATGCTCAATGTTTAGTTGCTGTTTAGTTGCCATCCAGAATGTGCAAAACGTTTAGCTAAGATGAAAAAATTGTCGTCGAACTGTTAGTATCATAATTGCCGAGTTGATATGGAGTTGTCGATTTCGTAATGTCTGCTTCAATTTCAGTTTGTCATAGTTGCAATGAAATTTCAGAAGAATCCGGAGAAAACCATGCAAGATTCAGTAATCAGAGAGCTTTGACATTACTGAACCTGAATAGCACTGACGATGCACTCATTATTCTGTAATGCCGGAAGAGGAATCTTCCTGTTCGTAGTGTTGCTATACAGAAATATTGTTTCCAAATCTACCATTATCTTTCCCGCACTGCTGCCCAGTTCATTTATCCTCATATAATTACTAGTAATTTCATATTGGCCAAACTAAACTTCGATGATATTCGCTCATTGCTTTGGCTCTCACTGCTTCTGAATGAAAAGTAAATTAATATGTAATCCCGTGAATTCACTTGTAATCAATAACGAATCCCCGAGATTTCACTAAAACTATTTTAATTTTCTTTTGTTCCACCTCTGATAAGGCCATAGGTGGGCACATATTCTGAAATAAGTAAATAAATAAAAATGAGACGACTTATGTTTAATTCAGTCATTGATCGGCTCTTTGATAATGCCATTTACAAACATTTGCAAATGGCATACACGTGAGGATATTTATTTTACATACATTATTACGTAATATATAAGTCTCTGTTAAACACTGCCATAATTTCAAGTTATCATTAATTAGAGTTTTGATGTTTTATTCAGAAAAAAGAGTTTGAGTTGCTCTTACTAAAGGCTATTGCATTGAAAAAATGTTCCTTTTTTATTAATTTAAAGATATTTCACATTTAGCAGTACAAAAAAATTCATTATTGGCGAAATAAGGAAATCCCGCTTAAAAAATGTAACCTTCATAAGAAATTATATGATATATATACTACATGGTATATTTGCATATTCTCTATCAAGTTAATATATCTTATATTGCAGTATAGTTAGTTGAGTAATACTTCGAATAAGAAGAAATGTATTAAATATTTCTGACAATATAACAAAATAGCTTTGTCGAGTTGATTACTTTTTTTTACTAATTTTGAATGGTTCTCTACCGCCAGCAAAATTTCAGATTGATTCAAATGAGTCTGTCTCATTTAAGGATTTGATATGGTTATTGCATCGAATATGTTCAGCAATACACTTCTCTATCAAATCATCGACCTCAGTTTATCACATGCGACAACAATCAATACAATCCGTCACTGTTACTCTCATTAAATACGATTACTAATAAGTGATATGCTAATGATCATATCTGTGCTTGCCTTTCTAATCACTTTATTTTTTTATCTAATTTCAGCAGAATCAGTTATCGACATTAATGTTACATATGAGGTAAGCGAATAATAAAATTCAATTTAACTAATACTTGTCAGTTTGTGGACGGTCACGCAGAAAACAGAATTTCCGTCCAATCAATAGCTTTGCAAATATTGACAAAAAATAGTAAAACTGGTACAACAAGTAGCATTTGTGAGCGGAAAAGATATAATATTACTGTTTGATATAAGTTGAATAGAGTTACCTGAGTAATGCAACCTGGTGTGTCTTTGTTTAACGCGTAGTCTTTGGACCATTCAAATTGAAATGTCTACTGAATGGCGATCTTTTTGATTATCTTTTATCTCATTAAATTTGAAATTTTTTCTAACTTTTTGCCCATTCTTAGTCAAATATTACGGATCAGCATAAAATTTATGAAAGAATATCACGACGATCACGTCGCGAGCCAGCCGTATGGGGTGAACCAGCACCGGATTATAGCGATGTTCAACTGAATGATTATATACATTTCCTGAATGCTCTCATTTTTGTTGATTCTAAGATTGTATGTCCTCTTGAGATTATTTTCAATTTCATACCTCAATTTAAGACAGCTGTTTACATAATTTGTCACCAAGTACTTCTTTTGTTTTATCGTTCCCTTAGACTGATAGTAAGTCTATAGAGATTCCTCAAAACAACTATTTATAAATGATTAATTTCAGACTAATCATTATGGCTCTAATATAGATAATATAAAGAGAAATGTGATGAAACTGGTTCAGGAAGCCAACAATGTAAGTTCCCTTTGAACTTTTATCATTGAGCCATATCATTTTGGAATTCATATTCCCATTTGCAGTATTTTTATCAAATAAATGTTCGAATAATTGTGGTGGATATATTGCAAACATATCGTGATGACCTCAGTTTGTATTCTTTTGAGGAATACAGAAATCGGAGGTAAGCATTCATGTTTCATTATTGCTATTTGTAAAACTCCAGAAATTTCAAGTGATATATTAATTGTGTTAAAGGTGTAATATTTACTTTTAAAACTTAACTGAGGCTTGTCACTGTAGAATTCAACGCAAGTGATATATTCCGGGCAATGTTTACAATTTCAACAATCTAAAACCCATTTCATTCAATTTCATCTAGCTTTGATTCGGTTTGCTCAATTTTAACCGATAGCCACAAAGCTTCTCATCTCGATTTGCTTGTTACTTCCAGGAACTGTGGGAAAGTGTTATACCATTGTAACAAAACACTTCTCGTGTTAGCATGAAGTATCCAAATTAAATTTCACTATAGGAAAATAGTTAATCAACTTTAATTGACTTTCTTTCTCACTTTAATTCAATTTTATTTGCTCCAAAATTTCTTTTTCTGCACTCACAAATACCCTAATTTTTTTCCTCTTTAGTTCTTTGGAAGCAAGAAGTATAATTAAATCTAATATTACAAATATAAGATCAGTTAGAAAATAAACCACGGTCTGAGGACTGATACGAATTACACAGCTTTTTAATTTTAATTTTTAACTTTAAATTATATGTTAATTTGATTTTATTACAAAATTTTGAACTACAAACCTTTTTATAGAATATCAAAATTACCGACTCATGATTTTGCTGCCTTAATTTCATATCGCTATGCCGGTGGATTAGCATTTGTTAATGGCATGTGCACCTCAAAAGCTGTTATGTTGTGCGGGGTATGTTTGCTTTCATTTCTTGTTGTCAGTTGTATTTTGTTGAAACCCTTGAATACCTTCCTCTGGTTTTTTCTTAACTTTTGAATTTCCAGTTTTTAGACGGTTAGAAATGAGTGCAAAAACTGATTTAAACTTCTTCAAGTAAAAAAGATAACAATGTTAACTTTCAGTTTTATCCACACAATCCATTTGCAATGGGCGGTATATTTTTTCATGAAGTAGCACATCTTCTTGGCGTACCGCACCGTAATGCAACTAATTTCATGGATGTACCGAACTGTGACTGCCCAGTGATTCGAAGTACTACTATTTCCGGATGTCTCAAAATACCGTACGTTTCCAAACCGAAAAAATCGCAGAAAAAACAAATTTTTCAATAGTCGTCTGATTCAATTTTAGATGCAGCAAAATGTTTCGCTATCTGTTTAGTGTTGTCCAATTCCATACTTGTTCCAGATTCATCTTTACTTTATTCTTGATAACCGTAAAGTAGGAGAACTTTCAAATATATTTACGCCGAAGTTGACTTATGCAGAGGTTACGACCACGATTGCACGCTACAACAGATGGTGAATATGCTGGAGAAAAATCGTTGTCTGAGGCATGTTAAGATCACCAATTTCTTCCTTACGCAGCATGCGGTCGAAAAATCATTGCCGCTTTGCGGTAATGGCGTTATCGAAGGTAAAGAAGAATGCGATTGCGGTTTGCACAAATTGTGCCGCAACTGGAATTGCCGCGCCGATATGTGCTTACAGATTGTAAAAACTTGGCAAATGGTAAGTTGACGAGATGAATTTGTCGGGCGTTTTTATTTAATACCAACCCTAAGTTTAAAGATAAGCTTACTGGAACAAAGACTGGAGCACAAGAAGACGATCATGACCTTTTTTCTGAAATATAACCATATCTAGTTTTTATGGGCGCCATTAGTTGTTGCTATCTTCAAACCGTATTTTTAACAATTAAAGAGAATATTGAATATATCAGAATTTGTCAATAATCCTTGCAAGGCATCAATTTTAGCACATTTGTGGTTGGATAGTTATTGTACTTATTTTTACGGCAATCATTTTCTGCCTTACTCGACGATATTCCTGCCTGTGTTGCGATACATTAACAAACTATAGCTGTGGTACTTATTGTCTATGCAATCTCCTACAACTTCTTTCAAACCTTAAATCGGTAATCCGTCCAAAAAGTAGACATTTTTGGCATCGTGCTGGCAGTAACTACGCACAGTCATTATGTCGTGCTGGTAACGGTATCGTCGCAACCAAGCACCATTTCATTGGAATACCTTATAAGGTATATTAATGCATATGCAACCTCATTCAACAGCAGAATTTTATTGAAACTCTGAAGATTATTGCATTGAAAGGATCCCTTGGCAATCGTTTCTTACAGCTGGATTCAAACAGTACAGCAGTATTAATTACACCAAGTGATAAGAAAAGTCTCGTGCGCAAGTCGACGACGATGCGGCCTACACAACCTCCACCACCGCCTCCATCAGTTTTATCTCGGTATATTGCTACATTATCCAGTTTGAAATCCTGATAAAATAACCTTAGCAATGATTATTTCAGGAGCATTCTTGACAAAGCACTATCACCGGTTCATACTCTACCGCCATCCCCATTGAAACGACCACCACCATTACCAATAAAGCCGCCAAACTTATCTCTTAAAATGATTGTAACGGGTAGTGGTGACACTTATGAAATGCCGAATACGGCAAGGAAAAGGTATATATACCCATAACTTTTCTAATGCCTAACTACTTTAATGTGGTACTCATATTGCAGTGTGACACCCAGTGTACTTATCATTCAGCCTCAACACTTAAGTAGCATTCAATTTTAAAGATATAGTTGGAAAGAGCTATTTTTCACGTCATTGGAAATTCAATCGTATAATACTATGTCGTAACGTGTTATAGTACTGCATCATAGTATATAAAGTTTAATATTTCGTAATTACACTTCTAATACTTCGACTGAATACACGATCTGTTAATATTTAATGATTTGAGATTTTCATTTCTAGGTAATTACTTAATAATTTATTTGGATCAACAGTTTTCTTACTTTTCCTAACGCTATAATATTTACTATAAGAAATGCTGAATATCGAAATAAGGAAACTTTGTAAATTAAAACTTGAGGATTTTCCAGAAATTTCAATCTTTTCTTCGAATGCATAATTTAGAAATACTAATTTGAAATTATCATCATTGGTTCGATATAATACAATGGATTATTCGCAGTCATCGAAGCATTGTACGAATCATTATGATAGTATATCACGAAAATTCGATGATGATTTTGACGATGATTTCGATGATGACGGATTATTTTCTGAATCACAAGATAGTGAAAAGCAACAACAACCGACACACTATACAGTGATAGTTCCCGCGAAAGAACTTTTGCCCATACGAGGTATTTTTATTGTCTACTCGTTGAAACATCAAATTCCCTTCGCAAGCCTTCCTTCTTCCACTTCTGACCTTCTTGAGTTACTGCGACATATAAAGATTCCTTTATTTGTGTTAACAATGGCTTTTATGTCAATTTTACAGAAAGAAAAAACGTGAAATCTGTACTGTCGCATCATTTGGAACACATAACCAAATTGTCTGCACGTGAGGGATCATTCTCATCCAGTGAATCCAGAAGTCAGTTCTGTCCTTCGGATGATACAGTAAGCACTGGATTAAGTGAAGAAGATGAGCACTTTGTTTCTGTTACCGATATTGTGCGCAAATTTAATGGTGGAAAATGTTAACAAAATTCGAGAATGAGGCCATCACATATGTATCTTTTCTAAAATCATACTAACTCGAAAATTAGTGACAGCAGTTCGAAGTTATTCCAGTAAAGTGGAAAATTTCGAACTCACATTAATAGAGCTTTATATGGCTTGATCTGCCTTTACAAATAAATGATTTCGTAAAAAGGTAAAGTGATAACATCAACATTGCCATCATTTTACTTCCCCATTGGTTCTTCATACAACATCACAATGTTATGTAAAATACCAACAAATCTCGAAAAAGTACTTTGAAATGCTTATTTATTGATGTATATATGCCATCACTTAAATATACATAATTTCATTTGTATTATTGCTTTATCATTTTATCGATAATCACTACTGTTTTTTGTTATATTATTCGCTTATTTCCATTGTTTTATCATTGTTCCTTGCACTGCCAATCCATTCTTAGCATTATTTCTTCTCTCACTTACAACTATCTCTTTAGGGATAGTAATCCTAATCAGTTTGCTTGTTTCAAAATGTTCTAACTTTAAACGTTAGCCTTGCCTAGAACTGGACAAATCAATCAAGTATTAGAAATGAATTATCATTTGACCAGATGAATGTATATGAATCACAGATAGAAGGCCAAATTGATTAGGTTTAGGTTGAAATGAGTATTCAATAAGTATACGCTACATTTCCTGCCTAACAAAATTATTTCATATTCTCTCTTACTCAGGTCTGCGACTGCCAATATCAATAAGTAATATCATTATCATTTGTTTTCCTAATATTTTTATCACTTTTTCCTTCATTGTCCTCAACTTCCCATTGTTTCTCCAACTGGCTTGTTGTTTGTTTGTGTTCTTTATTTGCTTTATTTATTTACTTTATTTTACTTTATTGTTAAATTATCTTGTTTATTTTGCTACATCAAATAAATGTTATCAACCTTCTGAGATAGCATCGTTATATGTGGCATGTGATGCGGCATACGTTTACAAATCCCCAAACTTTAACCATCATTCTTCAAAATCTTACCATTAAAAATTTGCATTGAAAATGAAGGATGAAAAAAATTTTCAAAAATTCGAGATTCAGACAAAGCAAATTTTGCTTCTCAATGCAATATGAAAAATGTCCTGCATGATATTTAAGATTTTTACTAACAGTGGTTAATTATAATCCCAGGCTGATTATCATCCATTTCTGTTGCATGAAAATAATAATAACTGTCAGTTTCATTGATTCTGGAATCCATTGACGCATGAGAGTTCCTTTTTTCTTATCCTTCAACAATTGTTTTGTTTTTTTATAAAGCTGATCTTTGCCCTCAAAAAGAAAATCAGTCAGAATATGATGGCGGCTGTTTCGGAATATATGAAATTTCGTTGTATAATTTCTACAATTTCAGAAAACAGAAATTTTTATCGGTAAAATAAACAGACAAAAATTAATTTGTCAATGGAAAATTGGTTGATTAAACAGACATGAAGATTTGATCACAACAACATTTAAAAAAAATTATAATCCAATTGTAAAAGAAAATAGTATTTCGGTAGAGGTGCTTAAAAGCTCGAGGAAAACGTTACACAGATATATCCATATCAGTTTACTCCGGAATAATTTACAATTAACCCCATAGAAATGCAATAACAACTGACACAACATGTATCATGGCATTTTCTCACCCAAATCGTGTTTCTCATGCCAATATCATCACGAGTCAACATTGCATTGTTTCCAGGAATTATAATGGGTGTGAATCGGATGATGTATTTAAGTTACTCATATGGAAGTATGGGAAATTGAATCCATCTGAGATGAACTGCGTCATTTTCTCATACCGCCCCAGTAAATCTTCATTAAATCGACCGATCGAACTTATTCTTTCCAGATGAGGAATTTGGTATCGCTGCTTCTGCGTAAATTGTTGCCTTTTTCTTCTGCTTTGTTCTTAACTTTTTTTTTTTTTAAAGTTAGGCGGATCCGATTTATTGATTAATTTTTGCGTAACACGTGGTATCGATTGTACGAAATGTAAGCTACCAACATTTTTTCCCCAGTCAATGTTAAGGTTCCTTATTGTTTAAGTATTAGATCGGTGAAACGAGCCATACTATTATTTCATATTCAAATGGTTAATTCGTGTAAATTATATCTTTTTCTTATATTTGGAAAAGGTATCCTCAAGGAAGTCCCATACTGGCAAAAATGTTAGGGGAAGTTTTCCGAGACATTTGGTAAATTTCTAATATCCTCCGAATAAAATCAAATATACAAGGTTATATTGTTAACTGATATTGATTCGATTATTATTTTCAGTTAAGTAATAAACATATTTGCTAAAGAATCAAATAGCTAAGTAATTTAGAAGTTGACTAAATCACTTGGAAATTAATTTAAGCTTGGACTCCATAAGACGGATGCAAAATGATCGGTAATAACCGAAAATAATTTTTTGGTTATAATTTTGTTCAAATTTGAATTCTATGACTAAGATGCTATTTTAATTTTAGAATCTGTGTAATGAAATCAGACGATTTGGCTGTTACTAGCTCGAGCAATTCCAATTTTTTGCCGGTACTTTTTTACGATTACTTGGCCTATCGAATTGAGAGGAGTGTCCTATGAGCATTAAGTTATCTGAATCTAGAGAAGCCGAATTTGGAACGAAAGAATACTTGGATTTCAGTGCATTGCATAGGAGTGCTTGAGACATAATGCAGAAATGATACCAAAATATTGGAGCCAAGCTCAGAACAGCAAGATATGCTTCTGAACAATCAACAAGCTTAATCCTGAATTTGTCCATTAAACGATCATATATATTTGACCTTTCAAACAAACCCAAACATAAGTCGAAGTTCTATCGATCTGCATGCGAAAATTCAGCAGTCGCATGTTACATTTCATTTTATTTTATTTGTGCAGAAAATTTCATGGATTTAATTTTGCAAAGAAATTGTAAAAGTCGATAAAAAAGAAATATGCAAAAAACTGAATTTCGCTAAATTCAGATCCAAAATCTCAGCATTCTGCTCTATTCTTAGTTTTGAATTTCAATTGTTCAAATTTAGTTCCTTATTGCAGCTGGGTTCAATTCATTCATGTGTTGATTTAGTAACCGGAAAAATGAGTTAAATCCAGCTGCAGTAAAGAAATCGGGTCATCAGTCACTTCCAAAGCTTTCTCTTCATGACAATTGTAATACAAAGTGGCAAAGAGCAGCTGCTTAGGAATTTTTTGGATGGTTAAATAACTTTCTAGATTTAGATTGAAAGATTTAAAATCCAGAAGAAGCAAGTTTCAAAAATTCTGATTTTGAATCCAAAAAAACAATTAAAATAATTATATCGGTGAAATGTGACTAAGGTTTGACTTTGTTTGATTCATCAGAGAAATAATAATTCAAAAGGGAGGAACTATTTACTCTGTGATTTGTTTTATCCGAGTCAAATAAGCTTATCTGTTTGGTTTCGGGTGGATACGGGAGGCTTCTCAGAAAATTAGAATACAGTAAAATTAGCCCGAATTTCCATGATGAATGTGTACTTCTGAAAGTGAATGAAAAAATTAATATCGAATTATGATTGTTGAATCGCCCTTATTTTCTTCTTTTCCTTACAGAGTAAAGCGGAAATCGAACGTCGTCGACGAGCTCGAATGAATGCTTCCTTGGATCAGTTGAAAATGTTCCATTTAATTAAGTCACCAAAAGTTGAATCAAAACTTGAAAAAATTGAAATTTTGGATTTAACGATAAAATATCTTCAATCAGTTAGTAATGATCAAAGGAGAGGTAGAAGCAGTGTTAGAAAAGTTTTGCTTTTAGGAATACGGAATTTGGGACTTTTCCATAGAATATTCGAAATTATTTCAAATTTATGTGATGATTTTCCTGTTTTCGTACATTCGAAGTCTGAATTTTCCGAATATCGATTTCATACTTTTTACGAATTTCAATTAATCTGTGACATTTTTTAAAAAATTTGGAACTACTACTTCATACAATAGATACGAAAGAAATCATCATAGTATTTACAGGATTATATTTTGGCCAACACAACATTGTGCATCAGCCTTGCTTGAGATCCAATTTCTTGGTTCTAACCGACAGATTTCAGATCTTCTAACTTTATTTGATCTGTTTATAATTGCATAAAATTTGGAAATTTCTAAAGAAAAAGTTGTATGAAAATTCGCCACTCTTTTATCCTCTCATGTAATCACTTCTCAACCGGCAAACAACCATAACTATTATCTCCCGAACAATTATTAAAATTATCCTAAATTTGACTGTTATTGAAAGAAGTCAGAGCCTTTTTCTACGGTTTCCTTTATTTGGAACAATTCATTTCTTTCTTCACAAATTTAAATTGTGATCAATCGATCTCCGTATCTCGGTTGTTCCGGTGATTTGCTGAGCAGGCTATATTGGCACAACGGATTTCTGTGAAGTTTACTGTTTTCTTAAAAAAGATACATTTGGATTTTTTTGATCTTATCTAAAATAAATACAAATGTTTCAAACCCTGCTTAAATTTCATCAAAGTCCCAAAAAGATTATCTTTTGGAGCCGGAATTCTCATCATTAAATTTAATTAAGCCATTGAGCCAATATCGAAGCAATCTTACTTCCAGGATCAGAAAAGACGGCTTATATGGGATTCAAGGATGGATTTCAGGCAGCACAGAAGGCTACCACATCATTTATCTATAATCGGTGTTATCCTTCTATTTCGTCGCCACTCGTTGCTTCGGTCAATGCAGAACTTGCTTCAGTATTTGATCAGTCGTTTAAGTCAATGAATTGGTTACGACCTGTTTATGGAAACGACGTCAAAAGTTAATCAATTTCCTCTTCATTTTGGAAAATTATTAAATTCATTTTAGCATGACCACCTGTGAACCATGTAAACGAGGCTTGCTCCCATCAAATTACCCATATGATTTATATAATTAAATAATTGAGCTATCACTAAGCTTCAGTAGGCTCCATGGATCCTACTAGGTCATTCACACTTCTATTCAGGTAAAATTCACAATAGATTTGCTAAATTCTGCCTTTAATCATGGACAAAGAAACTGATTTTTAATTAGTGCTTATTAAATCTAACTAAAGTGAAAGTGACATCAAATTCATCGGCAAATACTCCAGAAATGAATTTACCCCAATTTGGACGACAATCGACGAGCTTTTTACCACAATTGCATTCGACACCGATTTTTCATTCGCACATTATTCCACCGTTATTCGAGTCACCTGAAAGTGCATGCAGTAATCAATCTTTATCATTATCACTGTCATCATCAGCATTATCATCATCAGCAAAAGGAAGAGGAGAAAGTTTGGATGAGTCAAACAATACTGCCGAATTCGTTTGCGTCATTTGTGAAGGAAATTGTCTTTGCAATAAAAAATAATTCCGGACCAAGCTTTTTACCAGTGTGTGATTCCGGACTCACTAGTGATATGCTATATCTTAAAATGTGCATCTATTGAGCTGCAAGAACCTTCTTGCAATACTATTCGTGTAATGAGTGACTATTGATTTAAATTTTATATTTCAAAATTTCGCAGCTTGAAACTTCAGAAGGTTCTTGCAGTGCTCATCGTATAGCAATAGAGCAGTACGCAATGTTATATTTAATTCAAGAAGATGGTGTATACTAATGCTTTCATGTGAGATGTTCTAAGATTAAATCTGAGAAAAACAACTCACTTACCAGTTCAATAAGTCCCTAGCAGAAAATTCCACTTACACTGCCTACTTGAAACATATGATTTTGAATACGAAGTCATTGATGATACTATTGGGTAAACATTATCTTCTACCATGTAGTAATTAATACTCTGTCGTATAATTTCAATGTGGGAATTTCGAATAATTTTCATGAAGGTAACAGCCAATATGTTCAGGAAATTATGTCATTGCTTGATTCTTTATGCGCCGAAAAATCCATCAAGTTAATTTGTATGATAAAGTAATAATGATCCAGCATTGTATTGTCGTAAAATTCGTTCTACATCTTTTCTTTCTGCTTATTGTATTAGTTGTTTATTGCTACAATAAAACTTTGATGATGAAGACAAATAAGTCCTGTAGAGATGATACATTTGTTTGCTAAACGCAAAATAAAATTTATTAAGCATGCAAACAGTTCGCTTTTCCATCTAGCAACTCGTCTCACAACATGATCAATCTTCTTATCAGAAGCAGTCAAAGACGTCTGTCTAGCATTTCTACAAAGTCCACTCCTAGCTCTGATTATGAATTCTCTAGCCATCACAGACAACGATTATTCACAGATGCATTGTATCCATACAAAAAAGTATCCAAATGAAGGTTACCAACAGTAGGTTCTCTTCGATCAAAAGGTCGAAGAACTTTCGTCACGCATAATGAACTACTACAATGATCATTCGGATCAGGATGCATTTGATTGCTTGTTTCGCACTGAAGACTAGTGATTGTGCTATTTTTCGAAGCTTTGCTATGGTATAGGAAAACTGAGTAAGACTTGCTAGCTATACTACCAAAACGATGAGTAGTTCCGTCCATTATAGTAAGCTTTGCTAGAGCTGTAACCAACATTTTATTTAACCAAACTCCACATCCGTCTGCAGGATCTTTACCACAAGCAGTCAATGGCATATCAATTTTATTTAGATACAGAAAAGAGGGATAAAACAATCCAGAAGTGGTACCAAATAGCCGTATAACAAGGCCCTGCACAAAATGTACCTTTTCGTTAAAATATTATATTTTGGAATGAAAGGAGCAAATATGGAAGAATCTAGTTCCTATCACGAAGAGAGAAAAAAGAACAATATTGAAAATGAACAATTTAGGCAGTAAAGTCGAGTCACACATATATAAAATGCTTAATCGCTGATATTTATGCCACTCACTTGTATGAACGTTACCCGAATTCTCGAAAAATTGTGACAAATACTTCTGCTGCTAACTGATCCACCAACTAGATATCCTTAACCTCTAAAACATTGCTCCACTTCACCTTATTCATACAGTCTAATCACTGATATTTCGAAAAACTACCAAGTTATCTTACAAAAGCATATAGATATGATATCACCCCTTATGTCTGAAATTGTGCCAAAGCATGAAGAATTGCAATTCGAGCATGCACTCGACTACCATTATCAATTGACTTCAGCGACATACAAACAAAATCGGCGAAACATTCGTCAGCATCACGTGGAGCGATTGCTCGGTCAAACACGGGTTTTCGTTCTGCTAAACGTTGCAATACTTCGACGCTACGCATTAATGCATGCGCAACTGTGTCTGATGGTGAATCCGGTGAAGGGTCTAGTCTAGAGCGTTTCACTGGTACTTTTTCAAGTGCCATCAGTTCTGCTATTTCTGTTACAGCCGTTGGTGTTGCTGAGCTTACTGGAGGTGTTGGAGATTTGTGACTTGCTTTCCGAATCCTCTGCCTTTTTTGTGTTGAACGCTCCGGTCCAGATGAAGTAGGAACCGTTTCTTCTTGCTCCATTAACATATCATCACTGATTCTGAAAATTCAAGAAAATAATGGAATAGGCTGAACTTCCATGCACACTGCCACGTGGCAAATACTTCAATCCAAAGCATGAAGCTATATACGAACAAAAAAAAAATCCCTCGAAAAAATTTTGTTACCGCGGTTCACAACAGCAAAGTTTGTGACACTGTGAAATATAAGTCAGTAGCCGCGTGAAAGGCTGTCAGGATTCATGTTATCGACTTTTTGAGGCAGTAACAATGATTTCTAACTCTTTATAGTTAACAGCACTAATTTCATCACTCACAATATCATTTAAATCTGATAAATGCTAGTTCCAAATGATAAAAAATTCATGAAGTTTGTAAGGATGGAAAAAATGAACCTGTTATCAAAACTGTAACTGGTGTCGGATGACTGCTCGAAAACTTCCGGTTTCACAAACATAGATGTCGTAACATCGCAATGAACTGGAGTATTGTTGCTGTTTTTATCATTGCTGTTGCGGTTACTATTTTTGCTAGCTTTTGATGGTGTAATCCTGCGTGAATACAAATTTTAACGCATTTATTTTAACAGGGCAACGCAATTTTTTAAAATTACAACATCTTTGTGGAACAGTTATCACTTACAGATTTTAAGTCTTTATGACTAAAACTTTAAAAGTGGCAAAATATCACGACTTGGGAAAAAAGCACTTTAAAATATTTTCCAAGACTTTCATTTCAAAGCCTTAGTGAAATGTCCTTCTGAAGAACTATTTAAAAATTCCATACTGAGTTGCACAAATGTTTCGATAATATCATACTTTTTGAGAGTGAAAGAATGGAGGTAAGAAATAGGATCTGCCAAACCTATTCTCGGTGCAGGAGTTGTCCAAGAAACAGAGATCAGCATAATAGGAGAACGATGACCCGACACCGCATGTCATCACACGTCGACGTTCCTTCGTATAACGATCGCGTAACGTACGCCAGCGAGTCTTCACAGCTTCTACTAAAGTAGCAACAATTTCAGTACTCTATTTGCTGGGTTCTTTTTGCAAATTTTTAGCAAGTGAAAAACTCAACTAACCCTTCTCATTAAGTTTGGCAGCAATTTCAATCCAAGTTTCCTGTTTCTTGATTGCATTACCGTATAGAGGGTGGGAGAAATCATAGATTATTGGATTCACACGTACTTCCCTAATTAAATTGTCGTTGAATGTAGAATCTGGTCCACCCTTTGATGACATCACTGAACTACTACCCATCTAATGCATCAGAATACCTGAAAAATTCAAAATATGTGCTTTTATTAATGTTTCATTTGTTGGCCGAATATGCAAAATTAATAAACAAGCGGTTCCAAACAAGATAAATATAGGCAACAGTACCCCAATAAAGAGAAGTCGAACTAAGAAGATCCTCCTTATCGGAAGATCCACCTCTTCGTATCCGAACCGGCGTCAGGAGATAACGATTACGCTAATTTATCGGGAATGATAATGTCTTTGAAAGTTGCAAATTCCCTCATAAATTCCTCTTAAACAAATAAAAAATATTTCCTTTCCATCGAAGTGGGCTAATTTTGTGAAACCTTTACTACTTTATGCAAATCTCTACATTTATACTTCTCTAACAAATATGTCCATTCCTAAAATAGCAATACTGCGTCACATATATATATGGAGGCGGACAAAACGACAGGGAACAGTGCATATGTTATTTAGTACTTTTCACCTTTCGGTCTTCCGGGTCAATCGATAATGTGGCAAAGGTCAGAGTGGGTAAGTTGTAGTTGATAACGGCATTACGATAAGATGAATATTTATATATACTATTATATACTTATGTATACACACACATATACATAAATGGGAGGAAGAAAATATCTGTTGATCGTCGTTGTCGTCGGAGTACGGCGGCACCCAACCGACTGAGTACGTCATCATGGGATGCCTGCCGGTCGGTACCAATGCCGATCTGCAGCACCACCACCACTCCCACAATCGATCCGGGCTTCCCTGCGTACCGCTTGTTCCGTCGTCACTCCGCAGAAGATACTTGATGTCTATATATCTGTTTCGTTGTCTCCACCGATATCTATTATGTATGTATGTATGTATGTATGTGTGTATGTATGTATGTATGTATGTATGTATGTATGTATGTGTACATGTATATATGTATGTGTATATATATATATATTATATATATATAAATGTGTACGAAGAATACCCATCTCTTTGCTTGCTCCATCATTTATAACACAATTCTGTGGTGCAGGGAGGGGAGAGGTTCGAGGATGGTTAAGTGGTATAGGTCACGGGTCATATCATAGTTTAAACTAGGCAAGGAAATACACGGTTACTGTTTGAATATTATCTGTAAGGCGGTATTACTTTCCTGTCATCCGGAAGGATATGGTAACCTTAGTATTCCTCCGATAAGGAATGTTCCTTCACTGTCAAGGTTGTCTTTCTCTAGCATAGTTTTACTAATATAATTATTCTTCCGATAGATTTTCACTAACAAACCGAATGCTTGCTGATTTTATGAGCTGTATCATAATTGACTGATTAATATACGTTATTTGAATAACAAGGAATAGATTGGTTACAGCAGACCCTGATAAGCTCAAACTTCAGGATTTCCTATCGTGTCTGGCAATTTACCGAGGATTCCCTAAACAGTATGGATCCAATCATTAAAAGCAGTCATCCTTGTTGAGTGCTGTAATTTCGCCAGAATAGACATGAATGGATTTATAGTTTTTTTTTTTTGCAAAAAAAGATTTGTAGAATCGGAAAATCCTAAAAAGATCAAATGTGATTCCCTGATAGTTTTGCCGAGGAGATTTTGAAAAAATAGAAATTTCGTTTATTCAAAACCAGTAGTGGTCACGCAAATATGCATACGTGTAACATAGTTAACGCCGAAATTCATTCGCTGAACAAAATAATGCTGTTTCCGAAGTTCACTGACATGGATCATTTTCAAAACATATGAGAAATTCATTAGAACAGAAACGCTTTTAGTGTCAAAATAATCAAATTTCCTATGTTATACTGCCATACGCCTTGCCAATGAATGGAGCACATGGTAACAAAAAAGACAAAGGAATGACAAGAAGCTTTTGAAAGGACAGTGTGGACAGGAATTGATATGATTGACTGATACGTCTACCTCCTGTGTTTTCTTCGTTTCGAATGGTGAACAGACGAAGTGATGATATTCTGGCAGCGTAGACTCTTGTTGATCTTCTTACTATTCGGCATTCTTTCCTTTATTATTTAGGATAAAAAATCACTCCATAAAACTTTCGGGAAGTTTATTCCCTTAAATTGACTAACGGATGAATTTCACTTTTAAACTTCCCGAAAAAATTCGTATCTTTCCAAAAATTTTTCTTTGTACATTAATAGATATTAGCAAATTTCGCATATTATCTTGAATGGCAGTAATTCTGTGAGGAAGTCGAGGATGTAATAGCATCTTCGGATGATACAGCTAGCTCAGAACTGATTGATAAATCGGTATCATCTGGCTTGGCATCTAATTTTTGTGGTTCCATCACGAATTCATCAGATTCCGGATAATCGCCAATCATCGCCTATAAAAAATCCATTAACATCGGTAGTCACTCCGAGTCTGTCATATTGTATGGGTTCTTGAAATTTCTTCAGGCTTGAAGCGTTCAAGGAAGAACTGCATTATGAATTCATCGATAATAATTCAGTCGTTTTTCTCGTCTTTCCACTATTGCCTCAGTGATTCAAAGATCACAATATCTCTAATATATGAAATATAGGGATTGCAGCAGACTGCAGACCTTAAATCATTCATCATGTCCTGCGACATGTGCGATTTGGTATGATCACTCCGTTGAATCATTTAGACTCCCCGGTGTTTTTGAATCGAAAAAACTTCTATTCTTTTCATACGCACCGTCAGTGACCTAAGGAAAATGATACGATTACTATGATTCAGAAATGGGATTGGAAAAACTGGATACATGAAACACCGGCGAATCGTACTACTCCTTTTGAAAATTTGACTTAGGTTTATATGGCATCTCTTTTCTTTCCAATATCAGTGATTTTACTGTATCGCAATCTAAAAAAAAAAAAAAAACTCACTTTTAAGCCGACAATATCTCCTTTGACAACCAGTAACTGAGGTAGATTATGGAAATCTTCAAAAACCTGCAATAGTTACGATGGCCTTTGATTACTTGGTATACATTGCAGTGATTTCTAGAGTTAGTTGAAATTTTCGTGAATAAATTCCTTCCCGACTTCTCTTCATAGAAATCAATTGTTGTCGCTTCCGTAAAATGATGTGATACACAGAAAAGACTTCCTCAGAAATCATAATGAAAGTTATATAAATTGGACAACCTAAAATAATATGGCTTACTTCATAATTTCGGCATTTATGCACGATAAGCTTTTTGAGTTGAGGATGCTGGGCCAATTCAACCATCGTCCCACGATTAATCTTTTCCAGATCAATTTCGCGCAGGTATATAAACTAAAATAATGAAATAAGCACTTCATAAAGTTCATCAGTTTTCTTTTCAAATTTCATAAAGCACATGTACTCATAACATATGTCAGCAACGTAACTATCTAATACGTACTTTCGACGATTCGCTACCTGTATCGAACATCTGAATTGGCCTAATGGTTAGGTTCATTACTTCCAGTAATCGATAACATATTATAATAGCGTATTAAAAAGAGATCAACAAGAATAGGGTGGATGTATATATCGGTGAGTATTACAGGAATATTTTTCTTTTCTTTTAAATTGATATCTCATAGTTTTAAAATTTGTTGGCTTATAAAGTTAGCCATCGTTAAGAACGAAATAAACAAGTTCACGTTAGAAGCTGTCCTTATGGCTGAATAAATATAATAACACGAAGTAACGGACAAGAACTTGGGGTATTTGGAAGGCGCCTGGGATATTACTATATTATTTAAAAGCGGTCCATTCATCCTACATTTAAATATAAAAGTAACATTAATCTGACTGTCATCAGGCGTTTAAAATGGATTTAAATTTTTCTAGTCTCCGGTAATTTCGAGTTTTTCCAGTTTTCGACAAGAAGGATAACAGAATTACCCACTACAGCAAGGAAATTATTTATGAAATATTTTTGAAGCATGAGAGAAAAAATATCTTAAAGACTGACCTGAAGACGAGGCATATTTCTTGCCATATAGGAAAAGAAGCTATCTGGCAAAAAAGCATAATCAACGGGCGTATCTACAAGACATACGCGTCTCACTCGGTGCTCTAATTTTCTCAGCAATGCTAATAAAGGACCCTGCAAAGTAAAATTTTGCTGAATAAAAAGAAACTTAGTGCATCTGTAATTGATCATATATATATATATATATTGAAGCCATGAATCAATACGTATAAATTCTGCAGTGTTCCTATTTAGTTTCTTTATGATTTAAATAGGAATATAAAATTGCTTCGAAATTGGATAGAAACCAAATCACCTCGAGAAATTGTCTGTGTTGAAATTGAATTTGTACAAAAAGGCTTGAAACTTTGGAACTTTGAGATCCACTCAACAATAACAACTCATCTAAATGATTTCTGTGCTTAATTTCTACAATGTTTCATTCGGAGACAGATGTCTACGAGGAAACTAAGGGAAACGGTAAGCAAATGAAATAGAATTAGCTGATAAAAATAATGGACATAGGTAACAAACGTTGACAAACTGGAAAGTCTAAGCAAGAGACAGTTACTTTTTCCCTGATCTAATCTGAAGGTTGGGATATCGTGTCAATTGAGACATCAACTTCTTTGTTTAACAGAAGCAATCAGATTAGATCTATTCTGCTTTGCATCTGAGGCCCCTCGAAATTAAGGTGTAACATGAGGATTCTCCGAACTGGTCTATGTCAGTCAAATATGATAATCTTGAATTTTTCACTGGGAACATTTCCCGTGATTCTCGGTCTCTCAACTATTAAAACCTCCACGTAAGATTACATGGATGAACTTCCAGTTTATCACTTGAAGTTCAAATTTGACTGAAGATTTAAGTATGTATGTGAAACTCGTAGGGTATGGCAGCACGCTTCAGACACTAAATTTGACTTCGAATGTTGTAATCTACTTTGAAGTAACTCTACCAAACATAGTAATAATTATGTACTTGAATCGAAATTCACAATTGATTATTTATTGTTTGATCAACTATGAAAGCAAAGGAAATAAATTTTAATGGTTCAGGTAAATGAATATATCTAAAAAAAAAACCTCATGTTCATGAAAATGGCAGCTACAGCAATAAATATAAGCCACTTGTCGTTTCCAAAAGATAGGTCCATCGAAACTCATATTAACAGTCATTTTCTCATGTCCACTGCAGTGATTCTTTCGAAATATGATGTAAACCCAGACGGGCCGATCATCGGTGAGTGATGCCATCAATGATACCTCACGCCACCTTCGATTCACTAATTCGAGCCTAGAATTCAACCGTCTGTACAAGATACTAGTTAGAAAGATATATCTTACTTATACCATAAAATTCTTACGTAAAAACAATTTTGGAGAAATGGAATCATTTCCCATGGTGTAGCTGTGATGATAGATATTTTTTGAATAACCACAGCACATAGAACAAACTTCAAAACATTCAAATGTCCGTAAAGACACACATCCACAGCAAATACGATGATATAGAATCGTGGGTATAAACAGATACAGAGAGAGAGAGAGAGAGAGAGAGAGAGGAGAAGTCGGGATTAGCTGTGCTGCAGCAGTGAGGTAATGGAAGTGACTGAAGTGCTTAAACTAGGGTTATGGGGAATGTAATTGGCTCACAGGTTAGTCGGCATATTTTTGATTGATCTCCAGGCTAAACTGAAAGGAGCCCATACTTTATGTCTATTACCAAAACTAGGCTTGGATTCATTATGGATATAATGAGTCTACACTACAACTATCTGGTAAACAGATGAATGAAACTAAGCTTAATAAAATAAACTAAAGTGGGAAACAAAGAGAGATATCAAAACCCCACTGTTTTCTATTTTTATTTATTTACTTTTGAGAATGAAGCTGGCAGTAAACAGGAATTAGAAGTATCGGATATTATTAAGTTAAGACAAGCTTAAATGGAGTAAACTAAATGAAATGAATTTATTCTGTCATAACAGAAGGAAGGAGTGATAATGATAGCAAAAGGGTATAAAGTTCCATAAATGGGCGATGCATAATTCATGGATTATTGAATTCAAAGAGGTTTTGAAATGGAATAGATGGTAATAAGCAGTAGAAAGAAATGTATCGTAAATAAAATGAATGGATTGGTAATCACATGAATTCTCAGAGGAAGAAGGACTGGCAGCAAATCAAAGTTACAACATCTCATTGCTTCCTCTCCTTACCTCACACAATTAAATATTCATGTGCTATCCATACATTTCGTAAACATCTATGTTTGTTTATGCAAATTTCGCTCTCTCTCTTTCTCTCTCTCCCTCTCTCTCTGTGTATGTGTTTGTGTGCCCGTGTATTCTGAAGTATGCAAAACTGAGTAGAGTGGAAATATATAAAAATTCGAGGTTCCGCGTGTTAAAAGCTGCCGCAGTAATGGCACCGATATGCTCTAACAGAAAGGGTTGGTTGGTTAGGTATAAGGTAGTATGAGACATTCTAAGAGAAAAGATGTTCTAACTAGTAGTCAACCATTTTCACTAATTCTTACTAGTAGCGATGATAGTAACATGATAAGCTTTACCGGCGATTCAAACTTTTATCTATGTTCCCTTATCACTCCATTTGCTCCTTCCATTTTTCCATAGGTAGTAGCTTAAAGACGAGGCGAGATGAAAAGTATAGAAGGACGTTGGGTGAAGTAATGAAAATAGCATTATGAGATCGTTAATAGTGAGTAATTTAGACTGATTGCGATGGAAATATTTACCGTTGAAATGATTTACTTACTTCGTTCGTTGTTTAAGTGAAAGTTGCCGGAGGATGTGTGCACCAATTCTAACCGGTAACTGTTGTACTGGATCAGTGGTTAATATGCACCGATAAGATTGAACTTGATACCGTCGGCTATTGTAATAAGCTTGGTTGTATTTAGTAAGCCCGGAATGCATTATTTGTTGCTACTTGTAGGTTTCAAATCCGGACAAAATTACTCAGAGCAAATTTCTGTTTCTGATAGGTATTAAAGCTATCCAACAATTTCTGTTCCCAATGAAATGCTGGAAAATATGATTCATTCACTTTGTAACAAACAACTGTAACCTTGACAATAACGTAACATGTGGAAATCATTTAAATTCGTCCTCACATTCTGATGAGACCGTCAGCCAGAAAATTTACCTTTGCTATGTTTATCTTTCAGTTTGTAATAATATGGTAAATAAGAGGTGATTTGCAGTTCTGTTGCTTCATTTTTAATCTATTATACTTGCCTACTCTCACTAATTCAGCTATAAATTAATTGAGGAAATATAGCAAAACAAAATTTCTTAATCGAGAGTTATATCAACAACTAACAATTGATCTATAAATCATTTAATTATCGGTAAGAAATCTAATCATGCACGTGTACAGTTACATAACTGTTCCCTACTGATTTCTCTTTTTGGTTTAGAAATTATTTCGTCATTTAACAGTAATGGTATATAATCTTGGTACAGGGTCAAGATTTAACGGTTGACATATTTTGGATTAAAAATATTTTTTTTCATCTAGTTTACAATGTGCTGCCGAGAGAAGCTTCCGCTTTGAGAAGGAAATTTTATTTGGAAATTTCTGGTTTCTGTTCAATGGCGAAAAGTGGAAGAAAGGTTTGCAGTCCTGCACCGATATATCTTTAAGCTAGTAATTAAAATTCATAATTGAAATGAATATCAAATTGGTTTTGTTCACTACCATTGTTCGACCTCTTTTTAAAATTGATATTCTGTTTGAAAATGAATGAGATCTCGTCTGAGCTAATAGAGGCGTTCAAAAATTTGCTATAGAAAATGCAGCGGAAAAAAATAAACCTGATAATCTTCAATAGCTATTTGGAAAGCGGAAGCATTGCTATAACTGATATGTCTAGTCTGATGTATCATTGACCTTGACATTAATCACTTTCCGATTATTGATGTCATTAATTATTTGTTAAAAGAACTTCAATATTTGTTCCACATCATATTGATAGCACTTTTACAACTATTTGGAAACTTTTCCTTGTTCCTATGAATTTTGTTTGGTAAAATATAAGAAATTAGAATTTGAAGAATTAATTTCGACCAAAGAGCGTACCTCTGGACTCTCAAGTGATTTCTACGTAACAGTTTCAGTTGCTAAATTTTTACTTTTTTACTTTTTTCGAACAAATTTAACCTCACTTATTTCCTTACTTTAATGTAACATTCAAAAGTGACTAAAATGAAGATAATCTTGGTATTTTAGATAATCTTGGTATTTTATTAGCATAACTTCCACGTCTCATTTGCAATTTAACAAACAAACAAGAAAAATACCTTGGACACATTGATTTTGGTATGTGGCACGAAGTGTGCAAATTTCAATATTTTTCCTGAAAAAAAGAAGAATTTCAAAAAAAAGTACGTATTTGAAATGCACCCGCTCTGGTGATTTAACCGTACGCCTGATGAGTATTCAACGCAAAATGTGTGCCCCTACGAAAAGTGTTTTATAAAAACTTTTCTGAGATTCTATTTCAAATCAAGTTTTGAACTTCTGCATAGATTTTAGTAAAATTTAGAAATGCTCAATATATAGACCCATAAAACCATTCCAAATCATTAGTTTGGCCATAAAAAATTAAATTTGTGATCATAAAAGAAGCAGAAAATAGAAAGAAATAGAAGCAATGGCACAGTTCATTCTTCGAGAATAAAGTAATTTAAGACGAAATTTCTAACTTAAAAAAGCTTCTAATCCTGGTCAAAAAAAGTTGTTGCAAATGAATATGCCTATGAGAATTTATTTGAAATGCATTATATAATAGCAATATGTAAGGAATCGATGCTAATACTGATAATGGTCTCGAAAATACTTTCAAATCCTGTCTCAAGTAATAACAAGGAATTTTTTCTTAACTTTTAAATCAGCCCCATCCATTTTTATTCACTACCTTATCTCATCTTATTTCTTCGACTATTGTAAGCCGATCTATCCTAAATTGGTCCATACATATCACAACTGAAAACGAATAGTGAAGAGATTTTTGAACGTCTTCAAAATTTCACGTCAAACTTATGAATTTGGCCATACTTACAATAATACAAATATCTATAAAATATGAAGTGATTTCAATCCTTCAACACGAGGATTTGAACAGTGCAGGGAACAACAAAGCATATTAATCAATCAGTAATAATGAGTGTAATGTTGTCAGAAAACTGTTGTGATTAGTTATTAACGTTAGTTAGACTGTGGTCAATTCATAGGGCTTTAGGATAAGGAAATATTCCAAACTTAGAATGACTGAAGAAAAATATTTCGGAAAATGAGTTAGTTGAAACGATGTAAGGGCAAGATTCCTGGCAATTCCACTAATTTGAAGTGCAGTGTTTTCGACCATTCTTCTACATGCTTTTTTTAAATTATAGTATGGCAACTGTTCAACTGTTCAGCTGTTCAGCTGTTCCGCAATCTTTCTCACCTACTAAAGCTTTGGCATTAATTCTGAAGAACGAAATGAAAACATAATGAAAGTGGAAGGCAGCAAATGTGAAATGATTTGCATCGAACTAATTAGCAAAAATTTCAAGAAACTCGAATATATTTCACCAGCTAGAGTCAAGCGATTTGATTTCCTTCCAGTATTATCGTACTCATATATGGAGAAAGATCAAAAATAATAATGACAGCTACTGAAAAAAGTAGAAAAATGTTAGATGAAAATACAATTGAAGCACGGCCGTTCCTTATAAACCAATAACAAATTGCAAAACAAATTTTTGAAAATTCAAACTAAAACATTTCCTTCGATGACCAATTATAAAGAGTTTATTATTTCAGGCGTGAAATTGATGATTGTTCAATAGCCTATCATAAAATTTTTACCATTTAGAGTTTGAAAATATCAGTGGTTCAATGTCATTTTTTCTTTTTTTGTTGTAATATAGTCACTTGATGAAATCCATTCTTCATGTCTAGATAATCATGTGACATGATACTTCTAACATTTTTCCTTCTGATTCTTTCAGCACCTATACTCTATATTCTCGAGAAGAACTTTTAGGATAGAATTAGTATTTTTTATGTTCATGTGGACATTTTAAGAAAATGTCACACGTCAAGAATTGAGAGATTGAAAAAATATAAATCTCTATTAACTAAATGAACTGTCCATTACTTATTACTCAGCGCATCAAATTTCATTTTTCGAACATAACAATAATAAAGACGAAGTGATAGAAGGTCGTGAAAAAGAACGAAAGCTCGTTGTGACTTCATTATCAAGTTGGCGGATAATGCATTATTTGTAGAAAAGATATTTACAGCCAACTAGTTAAGAGGAAATAATGGAAGAGGAAAACAACACGCTGAATTTAATTATTCAACGTTTTCTTACGTGAAGAAGTTAAAAAGTACCAGCAATATTTGATATGCTGATACGGAATAACTAATATATATACGCATTGAAAATATCAGAACAATGTGTTTGATAGGAATGATACAAGTGCTTAAATGTTTCGGAAACAGTCATTTCTGGTCAATTATGATAGTTCAACTGTTCATTTGAAAAATGGGCTTCATGTCTTCTTTTTTCTCTTGGAAAATGAAAAAAAAAAAATAATGTGTGTTTTTCATGCAAATGAATTCTCATAGAGAAAGCTTTTCTTCGTTATCCGAGCATTTTAATAGAAAAAAAAATACTCGTTTCAGTTCTTTTATTGGAAGGTTTAGTCGTTGTTTTCAAGAAAATTGAATATTTGTTAATGTAAATGGATGAGGAAATTGGGGAGAAGCAGTAGAAGAGAGGTATGAAATTCCCATTGGAAAATTTCCTCTTTTTCATCCAGTCATAAAAGGATAGCAAAATAAAGCGGTAATAGGAGTGAATAAGGAAAGGAAGAAAATTAGATATTTTTAGGATTAGGAAGCAATTTGATTTTGGCAAAGGATAGCAATAAGAATACTTCAACAAACAACAACTTCAAGTGGGTATTTGTGGCATAAAAAATGGGAAATTTGTAATTAGTTTCCTAATTTCTACAAGGAAGGATTCGGATGCAGAATTCTTGATCCTTACAATTTCCAAATGTTTGGCAGTTTGCTATTTGTTAACCAAATCTGCTACCAACCAATTTTGACATGCGATTCAATTAGCATGAATTTCATTCCCCTGAGAAACCTGTTGGGAATATTCAAATTCCCGTGTCAAAATTCATTCACTTCAGTTATCGCAAACTTGTCATAGCATTATCTCGTTTGATCGTTTTCACGTGAAAACAGACTCACCTATCCGGCTGGTTCTAGACAATGTCCTTTATAAAGGTTTATCGCCTGATCTGGTAAAAGCTCATTAATAAAATCATGTCAGTGATTATGAAAGGCGTTACATCTTTTTTAGCCTAAATTGACTTTTAAAGCAAAATTTCAGCAAAAATTAGAAGTTTAAAGGATCGCATGTTAAAAGAGATGGAACAAGAAGAGACTGGATGAAGTTAGGATAAGAAGTAATCATTTCCCATTTGTTTCAATGAGACATACCATCATATCTTTCAATAAATTGCTTCATAAAAGTAAAGCGATAAAAATTATGAAATGAACAACTTATGTGAAAGAATTATGATTGTCCATCCTTACTACTTTGTCACTTATGTATATCTTGGATATCTATTTTTTGAAACTTTTTAGTCGCCAATAGCAACTTTTAATACCAATATTATACGTATCGGTTGGTGATAAAACAAAGAAATGGAAAGCGACTTTGACAAAAATAATGATTAAGCTGAAGATGTTGATTATCATCAAATTTAAGCTATCAATTTATTGTATTATCACATCTGCATGAAGGACAATTGGTGTAGAAGGACAGAAGAAAATAATTTGCGGATTCGGATTAACGAGCAAATGCCAGGTATTCATTTGATTTAAGTGTTGAAAAAGTGGCATTACTTTACTCAAAAAAGGAATCTGAAGAGACACCTCAAGCACGCGCTAATGTCAGTTTGTTCGAAACATTCCTTTCAATCAATTATTAATGGATGCCTAATAACCCAAGAAAAAAAAAGAAAGAAAAAAATTTAGTATTAATAGAATGTTCTTCCTTTCTTTCGAAATGAAAGTGAAAATAAGCTATTTAATGCATTACATCCATTAATTGTGAACTATCCCAAAGGAATTGGAAATGATGAAGATATTTGGTATGCGTAGATTATAAATAGTTTTCAATGCTTAAAAATTAAAATCAATCAAAAGATAGATGTGATGAGAGATATTGTATAGGAAGAGCAATAAATTATTCGCCGACCGGTTATTAATTAAGGAATGAATGTTAGCACGAAATGAAATATGTCAAAATTGACTTTCTTGTTGATTGCGAGCTTTTTCCGGAAAAAAATGAAGTCAAGTGTAAAGATATGTTATTGCGATAGCAAGTGATAGCAACTGGCTCGTACTATTAATTAGAATACAAAATTACTGCATGACATATATTCGGATAAGGAAGGAGGAAGTTTCCCACTCGATTGTCTTTGCTACAGTTGGTATTGTTAAGCTTTTTGCAGAAAGAAAGTGCCGATATAAAGATTTAATTTATGTATGTGGATGAGAACAGATGAAACAAATTCGGAAATTCGATTTATTCTATTGCAGTGAAAGTTGATTGAGTTAGTAATAAAGGTTGCTTGGTATCTAGTTGATGTCTGCTGTGTTTTAATACGGCGAATTAAATCAGTAAATTTATTTCCAATATATATTTAATAGTAGAATAAAGTAAAAATAACAGACAATAATTGAATTTAAGAGTAACTGATTGGATGCAAATTAATTTGGAGTGGTTGGTAGATAGGCGAGTTGAGGTTGAATCTGCAAGCAGTCGATCCAAAAGAGACTATCTAATTGGAAATTTCTAGAGGGTATTTAAATTGTTATAAATGGGCGGATTATGATAGAATACGATTGATAACAAGATATTTGTGAGAAGGAAACAAATTTAAAAAGGAATGTGGTGATAAAGCTTAAAAAATATATGATTGAAACGGATATATAATTAAGATTAAGCACTAGATGATTTTAATTTGATGAAATTGGAATGAGAACGGAAATGGAAAGCGGAAATGTTTAGATAACATTTTAGATTAGCATGGGAATTTGCAAGCATTAAATCTTTAGACAATGAATCATTAACAATTTTTACAATTTATTGCTATTTGATTATATGACATAGTTATTTACAATAACTGGTCTATTTAGGAATGAATTTCGGGTTTCCCACCATCTATATCTTTTCCAAAAATAAAAATAAAACTAATCTTTTGGTGCACAGATTTCTGAACGAAAGAGATAAACTGAACTGAGAAGTTACTTGCATATTTGTAAGGATATCTTCCAAAACCTATAAATATTAATGTTGCAATAACTGCCATATTTTCTGAAGTTGGATAGAATTGTCCGACATATTTTCCTGGAGTTGAATACAATTACTGGCATGTATTTAAGGTTGTATGTAATTATTATATCCTTGTTATCTTTCACCTTTTTGACCCACTTGAAACCATCCACTAAGCAATGATTTATGAAAAGAAAAAGACAAAACAAAAGAAATTTGTTAAACTTTTCTGGTGGAAAAAAAGCATATGTTTTCATCAGTCCTAAATTTTTCAATTTTTGGAAGTTTAGTAATTTGTTAAACTTTCCGCAAATCAGTGAAAAAATAGGCACGGTTCTAGACTGATTTAGCATTGAAAGTTATCACGCTCACGTTCGATCGATTTGCTTTTTCAAACTGTTGTATAATTGATTGCTATTAGTAAAAACATAATGCAAAAATTTTGCTGACACCTGTGCATACGTGAAATATTTCTTGGCATCAGATCACATCTATTAATATGTTACTGTTGAGCAGATTTTTTCATTTTCAACCTTCCATCAACCTTCGGAATGATGTAATGCTAAAAGATGGCAATATCGATTGGATATTTCCTTCCTCAGTGTCAATTTAACTGCTTTTTTAAAAAGTACCCTTCATTATAGCTTTATATCTTTGCCATATATCTCCCAGCTAGACATCGCACTGCAAGTTGAAAGTGATATAAGAGCAGTGAAGGAAGAAGGTACTGTGTTGCCATATCAGTAAAGCAACGGAATAAATATGTGTAATATGTTAATCTACCACCGTTTCTTATTTACTATCATGGCAATTGATAAATTCAATTATAAATGATAATTGCAGTCGCTGTGAGCAATACCACATATAATATACTGTAATGATATACAGTTTCAGTTATTATTTCAAGTCTCCTTTTAAAGGTTGGAAGTTGTAGAAGTAATCATTGCACATTAAAAGGTAAAATCTAGGCAGTGAATCTTGATTTATTATTCTCATATTGGGACTTTCTTTTCTTATTAAATTAAAAAAAATAGACGAAAATTTTCGCAACTATACTTTTTCTGGGCAAATATCAATAAAAAAATGGATCTTTCACCATCTCTCAATTGATTGTCAAAATTCTGAGTATTGAAATCTGAGCATTTAATGTAGAATATAAAGTGTACGCCAATCTATTTAATAAATCGAATCGTTGACCAGTGAAATTTCAGCTGACATATCACTTCAAAATTGAATTTTATATTTGGTTTAAAAAAAAAGAAACAAATAAAATTTGTCGTCCGTATCAAAGATCTCCCCATCTTTTTAGAAGATACATATTAGTTAATTCGTTTGAAAAAATTCAAGCCGAATAAATTTAGAAGAAATCTAATCTTGTAAATGTTGCGTTTGCAACTATATTGAACAACCAGATATCTCTATGTTGGTGCTCAGCGAAAATTTTCATGTGGAACGATTTCAGTTTATCTCATAGCACTATGGTCAGAGGTTATCTAGCTGTCATGAGGAAATTAGCTTTTACATCTATCGCTTTTATTTTTTTGAGACAATATTATTGCGGCATGCATTTTAATATCATTGATAAATGATACGTTATTTTTACTTCGATTTCATACCTAATTCCAATAATACCAATTTGTCATAGAACAATAAATCTCTTCTACTCTCATAAGCGTTTCTGTATCTTCACTCTGTCGCTTAATAGTGAATCACGCTGATCACGCTGATCATTTGATCGCTTTCAGATTGTAAAAAAAAATTTGCCGCATATTTAATTTATTTCAAGCGTTATAAATTGCTGAAGTGCTCATTTGCAAATTTTTCATGACTGCTCCGAGTCATTTTATACTTTCTGATTACAATGAAACATTTGCATGTTTGAAGTTCTATATAGTTTAGTAATGAAAGGTAGAAAATTTCTTCCTTAAGCTTAGTTTTATAGTTAATTTTTGTTGACTAAAAAGTTCAGCAAAAGTTTATATACGATTGTTTTTATAAACAAATACCTTACGTGTATAAAATACTTGAATAACTAAATTGCATTTCTGCTACTTCCAAAAGTCTTCATCTCCATTTAATTAGAGGATGAGACAAAATTTCTGGAACGAGCTATTAAGTTGCATCAGTAAAATCCAAGGGTTTCAAATTTTAAGTCAAATTGTCAAAATTGAGTTTAGACAGGAAGTGTCTTATAACGAATTCAAATAAAAAAAAAATGCTTGGTTGCGACGATACCGTTACCAGCACGACATAATGACTGTGCGTAGTTACTGCCAGCACGATGCCAAAAATGTCTACTTTTTGGACGGATTAAGGTTTGAAAGAAGTTGTAGGAGATTGCATAGACAATAAGTACCACAACTATAGTTTGTTAATGTATCGCAACACAGGCAGGAATATCGTCGAGTAAGGCAGAAAATGATTGCCGTAAAAATAAGTACAATAACTATCCAACCACAAATGTACTGAAATTGATACCTTGCAAGGATTATTGACTGTTTAATTGACTGTCAATGTTCTCTTTAATTATTAAATTTCTATCCTCAACACAATACTCTTAAATTTGCATCGATTTATGATACACTAACAGGACAATATAATGATAACTGATAAATTTATTCGCTTTTAGATCGATTCTCTTTGGATGTAATATCTGAAGAAGCTATGTTTTTTCAAAATTTGATATTTCAAGTAGTCTGATAACCTGAAATTCGACATGCTGTTATAAATTCGTCGGAAAAAGCGGTTGGGATTTTTAGGTAAGTAACTATCGCCAACAATGACTTCTAAAGTAACATCTTCAGTTGTTTTTAGTATTAGAATGAAAATGAACTCCAATTCATCACGCTACGAATACAAAACAACTTTGAAGTGGTTACAATTTGTTACCTTGGTATCGGAGCTTTGACACAATATTTGAAAATATTATAACCATATGTTGCAATCTTTTAAAGCTTTCATAATAAATTAAACTTGGAAAGTGACTGGTCAAACACCTATTGCTCAATAAATTCATCCATTCATCATCCATCAAATTCACCATCTAACACAATATATTTTTTGGAATCATAGCTTATTTATATCACATATTTCTTCTACTCTTCGTAAGCTTGTTTACCTTCATCATTCGCGTTCGTAGTAGTCCTTCTCTAATCAAAAACAAGACGAAAATAATGTTTGATATGTTTGACCTTTTCACAGAACATGATCATACACATTTTAAACAAATATAAGGTCCCACATATTTATTCTTTAATGTGTTTATTCAGCAATTGTTCTAATTTTCGTGCTCAAGTTCATATCATGATGACCATCATTCACAATCTGATCACATCCGTATGCGGTTACAATTGCTATGCGTCATGTTGTTATACAAAATTATTAAACAACTTCCGGTTAAGTTCATTTTATCTTTTGAATATGCAAATTTTAGAATTTAATACGACCCAAAAACAGGCATTTTATTGATGTCACTATTGGCACCCATCCCTGCCAGCCTTATCAGTAGAATATTTTCGTTGACTAAATGAATCATTTCCTACCGTATTTTCCTTCACGGGTCTTTTGTTTTTTTTAAAGTTAAACATCTTTGGAGTCTATTTAGAAAAATATTTAGAAAGCTGGATATCGACAAAGCCGGATATCATTTATCACTATGGAGATTGGTCAAAATTTTCCTATTCTTCTTTCGAATTGCGCCATGAAATACGAACTGATTTCCTCCCAAAATTCTAAGACGAAATAAACACAAATTTGGCTTATAGCATAGATATTACGGATACTTTTTTCTAGAAATGTATTTCCGTTTGTGATGCTGCAGGATTTTAACCATCATTTAAAAGGAAATTTCATTTAAGCCTAAAATAAAGTGATGATTTTACATCAATTATTTCACCATTCCATTTCCAAATAGGATTTCAGGAAACGTTCATGCACTTCAGTATAGACCGCGTCACAATAACGGATCTCATAACGAAGTTGCTGAAAACACATTTGTTCCATATAAAACCATTTCTCACTAAAAATCACAATATCCTTAATTTGAAACATTCATATCAGCTGAGAGATCCAACAAAATCGTTTAATGGCTGCTATCGTAAACTTCTTTCAAAGATTTAATGCATTGTTAACCGTATCCGGTAGAATAGCACCACAACAAATCTGCTCATTAAGTCTTACTAATGTAATTCAATTTGTTATCTTCATGGAGTTCTGATATTTTGAGCACAATTTATTGAAAAAAAAAAGAAAAAAAAATGTTACATCTCTTTCATCATTCACACCGACTTGATCCCCTTTGAGTTTATCAAATTCACCAATAATTTTAGAAATGAGGTTGACAGCATTATTAAAAACCATCAACAATCTTGCTTCAAGAACAATTCGATGACCATACGGCACTTTGCGGTTCTGCAATATTGTCATATATTTTACAGCATTAGGATAGACTGAAAATTCAGTGCAGAAGATATATGTATGCTTGGAATTTCTTGCTTCGAAATTTTCGACTTCGTTTTGACAGCGGGACTTTCTTATAACTTACAAAATTATAACTTTAAGTTTATTGAATAGTTTACTAATTTACCCTGTTTTCTGGCCTATTGGGCCTAGTCAGCACTTATTTATTGAAAAAGTCTTTAACAGTGACGTGATTACAATTCTCCTTAAACATGACCCACTTCGTGCTCTTCAAAAATTTCGAACGACTGGGTTGCCTTATCCAGTAATTCACCAAGAATCTCTAGGCGATCTTCCTCTAAGGAACGATCTTCATATTTCACATTCGAGAGCAAATTTTCAGTTTCTTTGATACGTGCCTCTGATTCCTTCCAACGACGAGTGATGTCCTGCATTTTAAGCCTTTAGGTAAGGGTACCAGAAGGAACATTGTTATTGTATTAAAATTAACTGCGAATCAATTCATATCAATTATTGCTTGAAAAACTTTACGAAATTCACAACTTTTAATGGAAAAACTCATTCAATCAGACTAAACAATGATAAATCCCTTCACTTTATAATAAGTTTTTGCGATAGCATCCGGTACGTCTTTCATATTTTTAAACGATTCCAAAGGCCTCTTGGCAATCTCTCGAAGTAGTTCCGCCTCCTCAAGCTCTTCCGGTGTTTTCGATAGACTATCTGGCATGTGCAAATTAGTTAAGGTTAAAAATTTTTTCTTAGTTCCATAATTTTCTTAAATAAAGTTAAAATTAAAAAGAAAAACGAGTTCCCTTTTATTGATGTTGCAAGCTTTTGAATTTGGAAAAAGTTCGGACCTTCAACTTCACTGTCGTCATTTTTCAGCCCACTTTTATCACACATAAGCAATTTTTTAACCATATCATCGTTGATTTTGTTCACTTCCATTTCACCCACCTCTGCGGGATCATCATCAAAATTTTCATCAGTTATTCGTACAGTTTCTGATTTCCCTCTTACCTAAAGGACAAAAAACATTATTAGTCTCTACCTATAAGGAGCTCCTGTCACTATCAATTTTCTAGTTCTGTAAAAAAGAGAATGAATATGACAAAGAAGAAGCATTAAAGGAAGCTTGAGACGAGGAGGTAATATTACCGGAACGGTCGGGAAGCAAACATCATTGTGGAGAATTAAATAGGTCAGAAAAAACATCAATATGAACAGACATTGAACGAATTAGTTGGAACATTTGCACTTAATATTGCTTGTAACCTAATCTCTATTCATTAAACCAAAAGACGGGTGTATAACGAGTATAATGAGTTTCAATTTCTTTATCTTTGTTGAATGCGTCATTTTTACTCCTAAGGAGCTAAAATCTAAAAACTGTGAACAAAATTTGATTGGAATTTGAAATGTAAGCTGTGTGCATTGCAAGAAATATAACTGAAATCCCTAATAATATGTAATGTGTGACAGTACTCATATTACATAGATCTTACTGATTTTGTTGGAATTTTGGTCATCGTTTGGTCACCGACCTCAACGGATTCTTCGTGTGGTACAACTTGAACTTCCATTGCGCTACTATCAGTCATCTAAGAAATAGTATATGAAACTATTAACTGAATTTGTTAAATAAAACCCTGAAATTTCGCATCATGTAAAGTCAAACTTTTAACAATAAAATTATGCCTTTGAAGTATTATGCAATATCTTTCTTTTAAACTGAAATTGTCAAAACCATTATATCAATCAATATATAGACTCTAATGAAAGATAGCCTGGGATTCCCAAAAAATATTTTCTATTTAAATCATTAATTAAGCTACTAATGGTTTGAGCCATCTTTATCTTAATCCATTAGCCTATGTGACAGTTTCCTCTCCGCTTTGGGGACATATAAATCTTCTGAGAGATATAACTTCACTGATCAATCGCTGCCACTCACACGTAAATACCTAAATGGGATTTTTTGGAAATAAAGAGAAATAAAATAAGTCAACCGACTTCCGCAGCTTTTCGGAATAATAATGCCTCAAGATGATAAATTGCAACATTTTAAAAATTACTTTTTTTCTTTAAAAATATCATCCTCTTTGCATAATTACTGCAACGCATTAATGGAGTAGTATAAAGCAAAAGGGAAATAATAAAAAAAAAGATAAGATTTCTCTTCCGTTAGATGATAAGATCAAAGGTAGCAAGCAAAACTTAACATAGCTGATCACTTATCATAAACCAAATAATCATAGTTGATGTCTTGAACTGAGGTATTTTGTCAGAATTAAATTATTCATTATTCGCGAAGACATGTCAGTCTGCTCACATTTAGTGTAACGCAAATAGCAACAATTATTACAAAATCAAGATTTGGCTCTATTAGAAGGACAAGAATAATGTTCTACAGCCTGGCTGTGGGAATATAAATTTAAGTTATTTTCCTTGTGAATTTCTATTGAACTTTACCACGCATGTTTTCGTATATATATGATACTGACAGTTGAAACTTGCTAGACTTTCACCTGCTTATTTAGATACTGTACTAGTAAAATGACTACAACTTCACTCAATTCTGAAATTTCAGATTCCTTCATGATTCAAGCTCTCGGCCACAAATTTAGCATCAATGAAATTCATGCAGTCATTCTCTTCATCGCTCCTTCTATCATTTGAAAACGTTTAATTCAACTACAGATCGCTGCGTCATCTTTGTTTCATTTACAATAATTCACATTTCTAATTATTCTCTTCAAAAAAAAAAGCACAAAGTTAGCATTGATCAATATAACGAATCACCCATGCAAAGAAAAAAATATTGTAGTTTTTCCTTTTCCTAACATCACCATATTTAAAAGGTGAGGAAAACACACCTCCGCCGAAAGCCATTGTTCTTTCTATTGAAAAAGCAATATATGGCAAGAGACTAAAAAGACATCAGAATCATCCTACAATGCTTCTGATCAAAATTCAATTCCTTTATCGAAAATATACAACTTCCAATAGGAAATGCGAAACTATCCCTTGAAATAAAAAACAAAAAAGTAAGTTAGGATATGTTACGAATATTGTAAAATATTAATACTGAATACAGTATCCACAACATTTCATGATTTTATTTTTTGCAGTGAATCCTGAAAAAGAAAATTTCAATGGCAATCTACTTGTTCCGATATATAAAATTCTAAATACCAACTATTATTTCAATAATTTTCGCTTCCTCTTTAATTACAAATTGAATAAATCATTTTCAGTTTGCTTGCATTACTTCTAAAATGCATATTAGGGAGCGAAACATCTAAACAGTTATGAATAAACGAAACGTTTTGACCGTTGGCACTGCAGGCCCCACTTTGGATAAGATGGATCATAAACTGTGCACCATCTTCCCATATATTGAATGATTAATAAATCCAAGGATTACGGGCTATTCCTTCAAATCGATATTATTTGGTAAGTAAATAGTATACATGCATATATAATGATAAGCAATAAAAGCAAATTTCAATTATATTATCCAAAAATTATGCGCTACTTCATCGTGCATACAAATAAAAATAAAAAAAAAAAAATACGCAATCAAATTAAAGCAAAGAATTACTGAAATCAGACATTAGGAAGTGAAGGTAAGTCTAATGCAACTAGGAAACGGATATACGCCACAAGAATGGATCAATAATATAACATCCTCTCTTCATTAATACGGTGAACTTTTCTTATCCTTGGGTTGGTAAAATTTCAACAATATTAGAGACATTTTACACAAATATACAGCGAATAAAATCACGATTTTGATACAACAGCACAATTACCAATTTGTTAAATACTGGACATTTGCTAACATTTAGAAGCTGGAGACGCTGTGATATTCTTTCCCGCACCAATCAAGTTCGGATCGTCCATTTCTTTCACTGGTTCTATTGAAAACAAAGATCCAAACTGGAAATGTTGCACTACTGGGAACTTCTTCAGCACCTAAAAATCAAATTGCGAAATTACAGAATAAAGGTACGTAGCTCGATTCAGGATTGCCGATTTAGAGAAAATCAATTCATGACGCTTCCAGAATTAGCATCGAAAATAAGAAGGATTGGCTTACTCCATCCTTTCAATCTTTTGCACCATTAGCTTTCATCTTGTATTTTTTCAAGCTTGGGACGTACTCTCATCGATCCTACATCGCCCTCAACATAATTTTGTCATTACCTGAGATTTTAAGCCAACTCTCCAGATTCCTTAATCAATCTGATATTTTATTGCTCAAAAAGTAGATATGGAAAAGTGCGAGAAAGTTACTGATTAACAGAGATTACCTCAGCTTCATACATCTTAAACATGCCAGAATTGACTTTTTCCCAAGTTTGTACGGCGCTAATATTCCATAATTGATTTGAATGCTCATGAAAAGGACCATTTTTTGTCTGAAAATTGAAAATGATGTTAAGATTTCAATGCAAATCCAAAAGAGAAAAATAAGTAGTGTTGCATGCTTAAAAGTTTTTATTTTGAGACGGGAAATTATCTTCACAATATTTTCCAAACTATTTTACATCTGTCGAACCAATATTTGAAGATTTATGGCCCAAAACGAGAAAATCCGAAAAAATATAAGACATGCGTAACATCTCAAACCACATCACTGCTCATAAACGATTGTTAGTATTGCTAATTTTTAAGCACCTCTACCAGTATCCTAGAAATATTCAATTTCCTTTATATAATTAAATCTCACGTTATTAATGTATTGGATAGCATCAAAAAATAAATTTCTTGAAGCATGCATTTCGACAATTTCAGGCTTCAAGTAAGACTCTGGTACCAATCGTTTATTTCCTATAACAAAGAGAGTAAAAAAATCTGGTAACAAATATAAAATTTAAGTTTGTTTATAACTTTTTTTTTTATATAATTGGTTACCGATTAGCTGGGAACTGCCCCACAGAAAAGGTATGAACTGAAAATCATCTAGCGCATGTACACCCCGACTTCCGGCTGGTTCCATTCTATAAGTAGTTTGAAGACAGCGTATTAGTCGTATATATCTGAAAAGGAATTAGTAGAATACAGTGGAGATGAAAGATCGATCAACGATAAAATAGTTCTAAGAAAAGTACAAATTTTTACTAATTTATCCATTCAACAAGTTGAAAAAACGAACATGCAGCGTAATAACTTATATCATTAAGTACTCCAAAATACATTTAAGTTCCCGAAAGCTTTAGACAAGCAATACACACAATTCCCAAGTCAGTTACAGTAAACGAAATAAATGGCAAGATGGATCACGCACTTTAATAATCTATAGTTCTTTTATATAATCATTGATAAACTTACTTCAGAAATAATCGAAGGACAAGTGCACGATTGTCTGACGGCACAAATACGCCCAATTTGCGAAGGCAAAGCATAAATATTAGAAAAGAGGCTTCATGTCCTAAAACATTCATGAATGCTATAGAATAAACAGGAATCAAGAAAAACCACAATACCGTTTCAGTCACCATAAATCATTTCGAGCAAAATAAAAACACGAAACCTGATCCGTAGTCAATTCGCGTTGCATTGCCGAATGAATCCAAAAAGTATGGAAGTAATTCTATGACGAAGCCCTTTTTTTCCGCAGTTAAAAGACCATAAATTATATCATCAGCCTCCTGAAAAAGAAACTGAATTGAATCGAAGATCTGACTTCATAGCTTATTAAAAAGAAATATGAAAAATCAATAGCTTGTTTGAAGATACTTAAATTCATGAAAATATAAAACCTCTGTCAGACGCTGATACCATTTACGAAACGCAACATTACCAAAGCGCTGTGTTCCTATATCTTCTGGTGGATATTCCAGTGTCCATTTCTAAAAATAATCCTTGCCACTTGGCACTTAATAGCACTGCTCTACGTATAATATAGATTTCCGAACAATTTGTTAATCTTTCTGGAAGCTTATCTCAAAACACTTTTAAGTGATAAAGGCAAGTGCGTGTAAAGTTTCGTATGGCAAGTGAAGTTTGGACATGTGACAAATGCTGTTACTGATTTAAATTATGAATATGTAATGTTACATATCAGAAAAAAAAAATAAATCACTACTTTACAATAAAACAAACAACAGATTTATAAAGCATCAGTTGGAAATTTACCTCTGAAAATCAAAGAATGTAAGGAACCTGGAGTTCGTCCAAAATGTCAATTGCATCCATAACCTTTGGACTGATAGGAATATCTTCTGTTGATATAACACCTTTCACTGCATCATTCAGTTCATTCACCATTGCCATATATTCCATATAAGCCTGAAAAACTCTCAAATAACATACTGATATTTCATATAAGCCTGAAAACATCCAAAGCAGCACACTGACTTATACTCAGCTTCTTTTACTTATAGCTGTATGTCTTCTCAATTGTTATGGACTTTCAATACATAAGGAATGCAAAATTGAGGTCTCATTAAAAATATGTCAAACTCAAGACTCAACGCAGTAATTTGCAGCATAAACAGCGTCAAATATCACCAGGCTCAAGAATTTAAACTAAAATTAATATTTTTACTCTGTGACTACTATAAAATTACGTTCAACACCAACTAATATCGTTCACCCATGTAAAAAGGCATACTGCAAATCCCGTTTGTTCCCTCTACTCCGTTTGACGATGAAGTTTTTTGACGTTTGTCTTCAGCAATTTACTAATAATAGCACAACTGAAGCCAAGATTCACACTTATACTGCTGCGAACAAACAACTTTTGCCATAACTATTTTGACGATATTTGTGTTCAAAAAATTTATACTAAATGGAAAATTACTCCAGAATGTGAGGAGTAAGAACAGAGTTCTACCAAAGTTGCATTCCTGATGAATGAAGAAGTGAAGAACAGCCCTAACTACACAAACAAATGAATCCACCTTTGAACGGCACCATTTCGTAAGATCGAATACGGATAAGATATAACGTTCTGGACGACGGTATATGTCCTTGACCGATCCACCTAAAACATCATTCATTGATTCCAGTTGTGTGCTGAATGGTCGCAATTCGATAGAGTACCTAAAATAAGCATTACAGCAACGTCTACAAGTAATACATCTTATTAGATTTTTGCAAAACGATGAAAAATTTATTCAGGATAACTACTCATTATTTAATAATCAACCACCCGATGTCGTCCCTATTGTAATAAGGAGAATGAGATATATATAATATTCCGTTTCAGGAAATTTAATAGTACACAAAGTAAACCGAATAATTACGAGTAAACAAACCGGAACAAACAATTAACAATATCTTTAAAGACATATTAATGTTGGCATCGAACCAATATTTGTATTGCCGCCTTTTCTTCTTATAACATTTTCTAACGAAATCATTGAATATTTTACGACAATGGTAGTGCAGAATAGCAAAGGAAATAAAAGAGTGTATGGTTATATGAGGTTACAGACATTGTACAAAAAGTGTATTTTATCACGGAACGGTACAAGTAAAGAGTATGTTGCAGAAGAGCAGAGAAGAAATAGAGATAGCGAGATATAGTTATGCATTGTTGCGAAGAGATAGCAATCCACCGTTTCTTTCTTTCTTTTTCTCTACCGTGTCCATATCCCTTAATCTTATCGTAATGTTCTGTCTGTTTGTCTGTCTCTGTCAATGTGCATATTCCAGTCAATACAGTATGGTACCATATCTCTCTATTTCACGTTAGTGTATGTCCATGTATATCTACGTGGAGCACGTGCACGTGTGTGTGTGTGTGTGTGTGGGTATGTGCGCGGATATTCCACGTATCTAGTTGTGCACGCACACGTATACCTGTATGTGCACGTCATGCATAAATGCATGCAGACATGCGGATGCATGTCCATATTGCATGTATGTTTATATACATATGTGTGTATGTGTATCTGTATGACAGATCTTCTACGATTATCAGGTATCTTTCGTGTTTCCAAAAAAAATTTCCGTGACGCTGTTGGCGGGTTGTGGTAGTCGCGGGAATTTGATCTCTCCTTCAAAGTGAGTGGTATGTTGGCCCTGTAGTTGTTCTTTTACCAAGCTTCCTTCTTTATGTCTATTCTCATTTGTTACTGAAGGGAAATCATTTTTCGAGTTATATCCGTGAGAGTTAACGTAATTTGCTAGGAATCATCCATGCAATGAATTTTTTATTAAATCTTCATTTGCAATCAAGCATGCGAATCTTCATTTGCAATCAAGCATGCGTGTTGTGTACATATTCATACACGCATGCATACATTGCAGATACTTAAAACGCATTAATATTCATAGAAGAAGTTAGAAATGTTTTTTTCATATTTATTTTTAAGTTGACCATTTTAATGAATTGGCGAGTCCTTTAATGCTCGACTTTATTAAATAGAAATCAAAAGTAATAAAACTTTAGCAAAAATCATTGGTACTATCATTTTTGCACATTCATTATGTTTTTTATCCTTAATGGCGTTCATGGCTCAGTCTTTATGAATGTCACTTCCTTCTGTGGCACTTTGTTGTCGATAATTTGTTTAATAAACAAATCAGTAAGCTAAATAATTGAGAGATCAACATCGTAAGCCTTGTCTCTTAGGATAATGTGATGCTAAAAGATGGATGTCTGATCTGAATTTATGTTGTTACCTTAGGGGAACAGTGAACTGAATGCCGAGTATTCTGAGGATTTTGCAATGGTATACCGTACTTACCGTGCCATATTATTGTAGTGAAATGTGAAATAAGATTGAATGGTTCAGAGTCTGTGAAATTTCTCGCCGTGGTCAGAAATTTGTTTTTTCCTTTTTACTACTTTTTTAGTAACGATTTTGCTAACTTAAAATGTTTTTTATACCGTCTGTTTGATATCTTCTCATATAGATATACTTTGTAAGTACTTTTCTGTATGGTATAAAATTTCCGTCCTTTATGGGCTAAAATTTTTCTCTTCATGATTTCTAACTTGTCAGTTATTTTTCCATTTGCTATTCGTGATATTTTTTTTATTTTCTTCTTCTTCTGACATTCCTATGAAGATATGGTCCACTCAACCCACCAAACACTTCTACGTTACTGATGAAGACAAATCTACATTTGAAATTGTTCTTTAGATATTTTTTAACGGCCCCATTCGCGGTTTAGGCCGCTTTCTCTTGTTTTATTACTGACCTCTCTCTGTGTTGTGATGAAAAACAAAAGGATCAATTTCGAATAGTAGTCTTCAGTAAGCATTTCTAGTTTAGTGATTTAAGTAATTTGTCGGAAGTTTTTTCTTTGCCGCTTTTGGTTTCTTAAATTACGACTTTATATTAGATCAAATAAACCGATCGTTTGTTGCAGTACGCAGTAATACTAGTGGTTCCTAATGAAGACGCTCACTTTGTGCATTTTATTTTATGTTCAAAAGTAGAGTAGCTATTGTTTAAATTTCGAAATTTTTGAATAAGGACCAATTTCGTTTGCCCACATCGCTCCATAATTGTACCTTTTCTGATCTACATTGCAGTAATTTTGAATTGACAATCAACGGTTCATCAAAACTGATTGTGCAATATGTGTTAAGATGCAAGTAGATGAAGGGATAAGATAAGCTGAAAGGAACATCAGGGTTAACATTTCTTCCTCAATCGAATACTTTATCCATTGTGACTTCGCGAAACATTTAGAAGGTCAGTTTTCTATTGAGGATTTAATTTTATTGCTGCTCAAAGTCTGGCAAATTGAAGTTAGTAATTATAGTGATATTGCGAGAAACACTGATCATTTTCCTGCAATCTTGCAAACAATGAAGATATGCTTAACCTTGGCTAGTCCGGGTCACAGAAATCTTTCCTTGGTGTAGGAGCTATTCTTCTATTCCAATCATCATAATAAATGTACTAAATGAATAGCATAGTTCACTAAACTCAGTTTTCAAATTGCTGAAAAAATATTAGGCAGTTTTTCAGGAAGAAAAATCATTCTGCATATGAAAAGTCGTAACAATCATTAGTCATTGTGGCATAACAATTGCTGCATTGCAGCTGTTATTCTTTTGTGTATTCTCTAGAATAGCCAAATTTGATTTTTGGAACATTCCAGGTAAAAGTGCGCACTATTAACATATTAGAATAATTTGCTGAGTGCGTTAGAAGGAGAAAGGGTTCGCTGTGATTTTGAACTATCTGGATGTGCTGTTCATACCATGGCTTTACATCACAGCGATATGGCCGGAGGACATGTGACACCGGATGGTGTTGTTTACCATCAGCAGATGGATCCAGAACATGACGATTTACGGCGAATGGATGATGACATCCATGATCCTACATACGCTACCGAACATGAAGTAAATTTGAAATTCATTTAATCGGACGATGAAAAACAACATGGGTTTGGAGTTACCATCACCTGCATTCGAACTCTTAAATCCTCGTTTCTTACATGGATTTTGCACCTTCCGCTAATTATACGGTTTTGGAAAATTTCCAAACTATTACAAATTAGGTTTCTACCGACTGTAGAGTTTTGGTTAACTGATAATGCTAGAGTTTTGATTATTTCAAAAATTTCGATATTTTTTTAAAAAATATGATGTTTTCGAAACTGGTAATTTGGTTGTTTTTTTCAAGTTTGGTACCGACGATGATACTCCACATCATACCCAACCACGGGCTGTACATCAGTGTAATATATGCAACAAAATTTTTGTTTCGTTTAAAGGTAAACATTTTCATTCCGCTTCTTCTTATGTAAAATAAGTTTTTATTTCTCAGCTTCGTCAATGGACTTTAAGGTTTCTTCTATTATATATGATGCGAAAATATTTGGAATAATTGATAAACGATTCTGGTAAATATAAGAGAAAAACTTAATTTACTTCAAGTACTTTCATTGTCCGTATTCATATTTGTCTATTATTCAAGTAACATTGTTAAGCGGAAGAGATTTAGCATTGAAGCGGAAATAGTAGGGGTTTATAATTCATTTAATTATAAACAATAGAAGTTGAGTCGAAAATTACGGACGATGAATAAAGTTTACATATAAATACGAAAGGATAGCTCGTGGAAAAATAATCACATGTTTCGAGACCTATAGCTTTGAAACTAGAACTTAATGCTTCTGGAAGTCTTGGTCTGAGAATTACACATGCGCACTGATTATTCAAAGTGCAGCAGTCCAATACTTTTAAAATTTTTCTTCAGGAATTGAGAAGGGATAAAATCTGATAGTTTTAGGCTTGCAACAGCATGCCGTAATTCATACGGATCAAAAACCGTTTGGCTGTGATATCTGCGGGAAAGCATTTCGGTTTAAATCCAATTTGTTTGAGCATCGCTCGGTACATAGTGGGTTTACTCCTCATGCATGTCCATATTGCGGTAAAACATGCAGGCTTAAGGGCAATTTAAAAAAACATTTGAAAACACATGTTTCAACGAAAGAAGAACTTGAAGAAGCCTGGAAGCCATTTGCAAGGTAAGCAACCAATTCTCACAATTTGTTTAAATGCAGTGATTAATGTTATGCCAGATTTGTCGAAGTTTGTTCCATAATTTCCAAAAAATGTGATTTGCTAGAAGATTTCCAACTGAAAGGCCCATCTTATTTAGTTAGTATAGCATGAGCTATGGATCAGTTTTTGTTGTCTGAAGACAGTTTCTGCTTTAACCAAGAATGCTTATCTCGTATTTCTCTCCCATCTTACACTCATCTTCGGTATATGATCGCTTATTATTATGGAGCGAATAAATAACTTCGGCTTATCTAAAATCATGCAATAGTAAAGTTATGTAGCAGGAATTCAGTTGAATGGATTTTCAAATTTTCAAGAGTCAGTAGTGCATACACACCAATTCTGTTTCCTCACTTACTCAGTTTTTAGCGTTCTCTAATTGATAGCTTTATCATTACAGCAATCGGAGGCCACCAGCAGATATTCCCGATGATGCTATAATAGTGCGTAGCGCCGGTGAACCCTTTTTCACGCCTCCAAGTCGTCCGCGAAAACGAAAACTTGGTCTAGGTCCTGATGCACGGCCATGGATTGAAAAAATTCGGCGTGGAGAATTATTACCAAGTGCTCCTATAGTTGAAAAGGTTACAAAAGAAATTTCTTGTCCAATGTCTTTGTTTTCAGGGAGGATTAGAGGAGAATTAAGGTTAGCTTCCGTCAGAACAGTGATGTCTAAAAAGATTGTAACACTTTGGTCACTTAGTTTTTGCGCTAATTAATAATGATTAACATCATTGAAGTATTATATTTTAAAAAGCATACTTTGTTGAAAGTTGTTTATCATTCGAACTGTTGATTATTCCCGTAGTCGTTCATATTGCGTCTTTTGGGTTTTGCTTGTAACTTCTGAACTGTATGTTTCAATATAACTCAGAAATGTACAATCGTACGAATTCTGAATTCCGCGATTTGTGATTTCATTTGTAGATGCGAAGACTATCAGAATTATTAAAATCGGCTGAAGAGAATTCATTCAATCTTGACGAAATATTCGAGCAGGCTCGTGCATTATCATTTGAACGTTTTGATTGTCCCATTTGTAAAGTGGTATTCATGTCAAGGTTGGAATGCGTTGAACATATTGATATTGAACATCCGATGGCGAGGACTGAGCGACCATTGTTTTGCGAAGTAAGCTATTTACTTTTCTAGATTAATCCTAATAACGTCTCTTTTACAATTTAAATTTGTGGATTCTTAAAAAGTTTTTTGCCAGTGCTAAGGAATATATGTTGATGATGAATGAAGTAATCTGATTTAATGCATCTGAAATGGATGTGCTTAAAGAGATAGATATGACGTTTTAGAAAGGCTTCTGTGAAGGAAATGGGACTTGTTCAAATCATATAAGTATTTGGTTTAGGTTTGTTTGAGAACTTTCGCAGATCGCAAAGCAATGGAACAACATGAAAGTTATCATAAGCGGGTTCATTTGCTCATTGAACATGGTGATCTCGAGGTAAAATTTCGATGTAATTTTAATTTGATGAACAGAACTCAGCAATGTGATACTAACTGCCATTTGATACTGAATGGTATATAATTTGGGGTTGGGATTTTTTTGGACTCATACCTATAAGTACGAATCTTGTAAACCACATAATGGGGAGCTGTGCTATTTTACATTTTAGATGAAAAAACGAAAAAGACCTAAACGAGATTTATGAAATACTTGTGAAATATGAGTCATTACCTGAAATATTACCATTGTGAACTTCCTACTTAGCCATAGTTTGATCATGGAAAATTTTGATTATTGCTGAGGAATTTAAAGAAGTTTATTGTCGACATTATCTGACATTGCTTATTACGGTTTAGAAAATGATAGCTGAGCTGCAATAGGTTTTATGGGCTTAATAGCTTGCTTGCTATCTAACTGTATTTTATTTAGATTGTGGATCCGGAAATCCTACTTCCGGAAACATGTGACGTTATGGATGAGGAAGTAGAGGCCGTTTGAGTTGTGCTGTGTTGATTAATAATGAATTTATACATAATTTGTTTAAAAGTTTTTGCATTTTTGAATTATTTGCGTCGAAAGCCAATTTTGACACATAGTTTTCCTCCAATTTCTAGTGAAGATTTTCTATAGTTTTGAAAATACAGCTCTTCTTTTCATCTCATTTGGGACTTTGTCTCAAATATTTACCTCGATTTCAGCAAGAAGTATTAGCCTCGATGGGGCCGTCAGATCGTTCGTTCTTTTTAATCCAGCATTCTGTTTTCCTGTTAGAAATTCTGGCTGTTTTCAGTAACATCAGATAAGTGGTTTGAATAAAATTTAGAGAATTTTTGTTTATGTTTTCGATTCTGTTATTTATTATAAATTTATTTTGACTAATAAAATGTCAAGCAGGTTTCGAAGCTAACTTTTCGTGTAAATGAATACATTAATTTGATAGGCAGACAAACAAATAACTATGTTAATTTCCATAAATTGCTAAATAATCAAGGCCTTTTCATGTTCCTTTTAAAAAGCTTTATGATTTCGGAGTCAAATTTATATAAAAAAGCAACTACTACTTTTTTTGCGTAGTATGATTATTGCATAATGAACCTACCACGATTCCCCATTCCTTTTCACTCTTGTTTTGTGTATTTGTCAGTAATTTACGAAATTTTTAAATCCTTATTTAAAAGTTGTTTTCAGCTATTTATTTATGTTTTTCGTTCATTGTAAATTTTTGCTTTTGATGCATCCGATGATATCAGGCCGTTTTTCTTTCGCTGAATTTGTGTTTGTTAATTGTCTGATATATCGTTTTATGTGATTTCGCAGTTTGTATAGTTATTTCCCTCATCTGTTGACTTCACCAACAATTATATGGGGTTCATTATGAAGCGTATGGTGTTTTTCGGACATATAGTATGCTTTTGGATGGTTGATGTTGATGATTTTCAAATCAAATAAAGTTCTGTTGTCTGAAAGCACTTGATATTTCCGAAATTATGGAATTCAAATAACGTTCGTATAGATAAAATGAAAGTAACTTTCGAGTGGTCAATCGCAGATACTAATGCTGAACTTTTGTCCTGAAGAACTATTATCGCTGGGTAACTAAAACTGCTTAGTCTCAAGCGTATCGATATGGCGTATTAATTTTGTATTGTAAATACGCGAACAATTTCGGACTTTGTCTTGTTATGTATGCATCCTAGTGTGGCCTTGTTTTGCATTTATATAGATTTCAAGTTTGCAGAAGTAAATTGTGCATCTCTATAGGACACTACTGGACAATTCGTTTTAATAAGTTAATGATATGGCTACTAATATATTGTTGATAGCATCAGATAAACAACGACATAAGAATTACACGATAATACTATTTAGTTTAATACACTTCTCATACTTGACCTTAACTGTCACGTTGCGATGAAAAATGAAAATCTAGCTGTTCTGAATGAAATATATTGTTGAATCTCCTTTGTCCACTCAAGTTGAATAAGCACTTTTTTGATTACTGGTTGACCAGAAAATGTTGCCAAAATCATTAACGATACTGGCGTCCCGAACATCAACCTTTTGAGCCATGCTAATGATTATTCTTCTCCTGTCAGCTCCCACAATGAATCACATCAATTACTCATATTATAACATTTGACTTAGAATTTAAGGTTTGGAAACTAATTTATTTCTATCCAGGAATAATTCCTCGCCTCATGCTTTCTTCTAACAGAAATGATTTCTACGAATTTACTTATTAAATGACAGTTTTTAGATTGCAAAATTCTGGCCTTTCCTGCTTATTCAATAATCATTTCCCTCAACATTTCCAACAGCTCCTACGCCTTACATAAAGCAACACGATAATAGGAAGACTAATAATTAAAAAATCGCCCAAACAAAATCAGCATCCGCTGTCATCTCGATTCGCCCTCTATTCATCAAATTATCATCAATCCCAACATAACACCATCCATAAATTCCTACACTCTCATCTATGTCTTCCAGATATTTCCTCTTAAATGTTACAGTATGAATAAGCCAACACGAATCAAGCCATATCGCCATTAACAAACGCCTAACATTCCTTCTACTTGTATACTGGTAACAGTATATTCAAATTGTACTAGCATTATATTCAGATAGCCGCATCATTTTACTACATGATAATCAATTTTATTATGTATAAAAATTAACCGCAGATATCACCACAAAACAGAATAAAAGTAAATAACGAATAGTAAAAGCAATGGTGATTAGTGAAAAAACTAGTCAAACAGTCTTCGAACCATAATGACAGCGACGACCCTTACCACTTCATTTCTCAAACAAAAGAGATTATGACTTATAGGAGATTAAATAACCGATTCGGTAACCAACTATATTTGAAAAGTAAAATAAATTCGTTCATTACTAACTAGGAAGTGGCGCACTGATAAATTTATGTCAGAAAAAATAAATGAGCATAACAGGTCAGTTGCCTGTCGGCATATATAACAGCAGAGAAAAAAATGAATTAATTGTAAAGCACATTCTGAAAACCACGTCCTCGACGATTCGCTACCGGTATGCGTTGAAGAAACGTGCTGCTTGATTCAAAACGCTGTGGCTCCGACTGAAATTCATAAAACTACAGAAAAAAGTCGAAGAGTCATTCTTCAACATATCTTTTGTTAGAAAGTCGGAAGTCTGAAAAGCACTCTACCCCACAGAAAGCACCATATACGTATCATAATACATAAATAACTGGTATCCTCGTAATCTTCAAGAAAATCCTACCATTCTATGAACAACAGAATTTATTGCATGCAAAGCAAGCAAATACTATTAACAGTACCAACTTAACAAAATGCGTACTTCACTCACAGCATATAAACGTACCAAACACAACTTGTAAAAACCTACTCTTCGTAAACCAATCCCCAATGCTTTACGCATCTGCGCTGCATTTGGGTTGACGACATATTGCGCTTTGCGCATTATACGATTACGTGGCCGGATGTTGACAACACGTTGAACACGTCCAAATTCAGGCTGTGCGCGAAACTGAACTTGTCGCGGCTGAAACATTACATTACGATCGGAATAGTAATTTTCGAAGTGAAACAATAAACGACAGCAATAATCTTGAAAACAAATCTTTTTATAAATAATTCACCGCATTTCTAACAACGACAACACTTGGTTCGTTCAAAATAGCGCGTTTACGTATTCCTCCACGACGAATAATTATGGGCTGTTGTTCAACTACCACTGGACGTGGACGACGGTGCATGATAACTTCACGACGTGGTTGTGCAGCTACTACTTCACGGCGTAATACTTTTTGTTGAAGCATTGGGCGAGCACTACAATCAAAACCATACCTTACTACTTGACATAATAGTTGTCATGACCTGTGTCTTCAGACTTATCTCTAAGCAATTTGTTTTGCCTTGCAAGACCTTCCTCATTTACTTCTTTAGAGATCAATATTTTAAGTGTAATGTACCACTTTTCCTTTCCCCGATGCGAATTTAAAAAGACAACTCGACTGAATAATTTACAAACTTACATTTCACGTTGTTCAACCATAAATGCCTCACTATCACTAGCAAGTTGGCCCATGTGCGATAATCCTCGACCGCGTACCACCTGAAACGACAAATGAAGTGATATAAAAAGATACCCCAAACATAACCAAACAACTAACATCATTTAAAAGAACAAATCGGTGTGACCTGAGGTGAAGTAAAGATTACTGGCTGTCTCCGCGCACTCCTCATATTTCCACGAATTGCACGTGAGCGTTGACTAACACCAGACAAACGGCCCATGAGACGTGACCCAACAACTGCTGATTGTCTGCGTGCACGTATTCCCCTCACCTGAAAATAAAAGTTACCCATGACCATCCAGTCTAATCGATCCTTATAAAATTACCGGTCATTTCACAAAAACCCACTTCCTGAACTTGGAAAACAGGAGTCTTTTCTACTCTTCACACAAAGTGCGATGCAAGCCGCAATAATGAAAATAATGGGAAAAAAGCAATGAATAAAAAGCCTTTCATTTCGTTCAAAACTCATCAACAACGAACAAAAAACTTCACCGGATGTTCGTCATACCGTTCGGTTCGATCGTAATTTTTTTTCTAAAATCATTGTCCGTCTCGTGTGTACAGTACAGTAAATGGCGGCCACCACTCACATTCCATAGAGTTTTCAAAACATCAAGTCAAGAACCCATCAAAGACCATTCTTTCATGGTTATAATAATAATGATAATAATAATGGTAATAATAATAATTAGGGCTGGTTTAGTGCCTTTGGCATTCTGACGGCAAACCTCCTCCTGCGGTTAAAGCTATGTGATGCAAGAAGTTAGGCAATCGCCAAGAAAACTCCATCACAATGCGACGCATGGATTTGATGTAACATCACGCCACAACAATTTCTGTTTCTAGTTCTTCAACAACAGTCCTCGACGTCATCTTTGTTCACAAGGCACTATTTCTGCTGCCTTTGTCGAACCGTCAAATTTGGCGGTGATCATTTTAAAATCATTGGGTTCCAGTCATTTAGCAGCACATTACAACGCAGCTGGGCCCTGTGTGAAGAGCGCTTTCCAACTCATTTGCAGCCCATACAAAAAGAGGAATGGCAGCTGAACATACGGCTGGTCTCACAGCAGAATTTCGTTGAAGGGCGCGACGACGCAATGTCACCGCACGATTTATAAGTGACTGATTGGCTCGTCGTCGAATCGCTTTCTGAAGTATGACAAATTAAAATTAATATTGATGAAAAGAAAATTAGAAATCAAGCAAAATCATGCCTCATGTACGAGCTGACAACTATCAAAGAAGACAATAAGTAGAAACACCATGAAAGACGTAAATTAGCAGACCAAAATGAAATTGAAAAGACCTTGACAAGTCTATTGACAACTTTCATTGCGGCTGCTGAGGAGAGCCCACCATTTACAGCAGTTTGCTGGCGGTTTCTACGTACAACTGAACGCATAGCGATTGATCGCTTACCCTAAAAATTTCCCAATATTTCACTGTAAATCCTGCGAAAGAGAGCAGGTGATTAAGACGTAAAATAACATCTCTATTCGGTTTGTAGAATAAAGCTCATTCAATATTATAAATACAGTTGCATAACAAGTGATACCTGATGACTAGCGCTGATTTGCAAAATTTACAACTAATGTTCACTTATGTGAAAAAAAGTACACTAAGATCAAAAATTACCCTATTGATGCGCTTTGGAACCATACGTTTTCTTGCTGTCCCTTGCATACCACCATCTTGTTGTCGCTGCTTCGCTTTACGTTCCTTCTTGATTATATCATCTATATGATTGGAAAACTAACCATAAAACTTCGTTACAAAAACAAAAGACCGAAATAAATTTAAAATTCTCATAGATAAAAAACTGTAAGCGATCCAACATAAATTGGACTGATTCAGTAAAGTTGAACAAAGGTTCACTGGAAGTCGAATGAAACAAGCGAAAAGTTGATGAACTTGAGAATCACATCACGTAAAATTACGAAAGTCAGAATAAATTTATCATGTTCATCAAAGAAAACTCAGTAAAACTAACCCAGCGACATATTAAGTTTGTTGTCAACAATGCTATCATCCATTCCTCGACACAAACAGGGGACTTGCAAAATTAATAACTTGTAGTGTATACTCACTGATGAAATTTAACGTAAGCTTCACAGCAAACCCTTTGTTCGAAGGCAAGTCAAAGAGCAAAAAATGAGATCACAACTCCTGCAAACAGATTTCAATCAAAACAAACGTAACCCTTGAGTTTCCTATGCAGCGCCACTGCACATTCCTCATTAATTTAAAATATAACATGCCAAAAACATTTCGTATCGCTTCGCTACGAAACAAAACTGGGAACTGGCATACGATATAATAACTAATAATATTACACCAAATCTTGCCCTTTCTACGTATCTGAGGAAGAATGCATGCGACGAGCAAGAAACATTACTGAGGACACAACATGCATAACCCTTCTCAAATGAATTCGTATTACAAGTCGCCACAATATTCTGTAAAGTCTGGTTGCTAGCTGCAAGTCATATACCGCAGGAGACACAACACCTTTAGGATAATCGGTCTCCGACCATTGTGGAAAAAACTCATGGTATATGGGAAAAAGACTAAACTTATATGTGGAAATGTAGTAAGGTACACGTGTACGTAAGTTCAAGCCACATAAACCATATCCTACGAACATAACCCCGCAAACACGACCAAACAATCCAAACATATGAATAACAATCACGTGTACCAATACCAACTAGAAAATATCGATCGAATGACATGTTTTCGTTGTGAAACCACAGTTGGAAATCTTCCAATATCAATGAGAATCTCTGCTTTTCTTTATTCTCTTTATATTTGTATGTTTCTTAATTTATCTTTGATGTCTAACTAAAGGTGGATGTTGGACCAAGAAATTTCTTTTTTGTCTGGTAGTTTACCCTAGCACCGTGGTGACGTGTGTTGTTGAGGTGTTACTGCCGCTTTCTGGCGTAGGCATAGGAAGAGTTCCGGAACGTAGACCGGATATGTAGGTTTGCACTGCTAATCGAAGAAGACAAGTCATTTGGAGTGTAGTGCCATTCAATAAAATATGATTTTCTTGATAATTGTGGACCTAAAATTAATAATTTTCAAAATGCTTCACGTGTTAAAGCTATCTGTTTACCATGTTTCTAACTTTTCTAAGTCAGATTACAATTTTTCGTTCAGTCACTTTATCATTTCACAGAAAAGCTTTCTTCTTTATGTCGAAGTAGTTGTATACTTCATAATACTTTGAGCTTGACTGACTGAGTAGTTTATGGACCTCGAACGTGAATGATAAGTTTATGGACATCGAAGCTGGATAGTTGAGCTCATCGTACCTCGAATAATTAAGTAATTTGTGATTCTTAGTGCACATATCAATGGGGAATCTGTGGTGCTATGAACCCAGATGCAAAATTCTGATTATTAATTTCTCTGTGCTGCACTCATCTGGTATGTTGGAAAATGTGATCCATTGACATTTATTTCGATGAAAGATAGGAAACTCTTTTGTAGATAATGATAGGATATTTAGCGATTGGAGTTTTATATGCTTTCACTGTACTCTATCACTATCAATTATGTGTTAGATTCAGTTCTGGACATAGGGTATGCAACGTTAAACTATCATCCGCAAATCGGTAATGGAGCAAGCGATTTTAGAATCTCTGATCTTGTCCATATTTCAAAGATTTTGAAGTGATGAAGTATTAACTTTGATTATCTTTCTTGGTAGGAAATGGTAAGTTTTTGCTTGTCATGGAAAGTTATAAATCATCTCCGAGTATTCATGGGTTTCTTTTTTTGTCCATGATATTTAATGTTCTGCACTTCTAGTAATGTACGAGGTGTGAGGTAAAGTTAAAAGGATTCGGCTGAAGCAGAAATCACTACCGACGTCTTTTTTGCAAAATGTTGATACATTTTTCATTTAAAACACATATTTCAGACAATATTTTTAACGAAAAGATTGCAGTTATGCCGTCTAAAGTAAGCATATTTTGTTCTTATGATTGTTCTGGATTTATTTATGCTTAAATCCTTTGAAATATGACGAGAAGTAATCCTTACTTCTTTGTTTGCTTCCATCTTTTGTTTATTTTTAAATCTTCATTTATTGCATAACCCTTGGTTAATTTATGGATTTTTTTTACACCTAGGGACTCGAGAAAATAATCACTTGAGTGAAAATAAGAAGTTACTGTTCCACAAATTAACAAGCCCGGATTGATGCCTGTAGTATCCACTACTGTATTATCCTGGTGGTTTAACACAGTGTTTTCTAAGTCTTTTTCAGAATTCACAGAGTAGTGGAACAGCTTCTAAAACAGTGATCGATAAATCTTGTGATCATCTGCGAGTCAATAAGTGGGATGGGCCAAGCGTAAGAAACACAATTGACGATGCAGTCAGAAAGGTTAAAGCCAGTTTAAGTTTTCAAAAAGTTATTGGATGTAAGATCACTGCAAGAATATCACTTAATTATCAGCTCAGCCTTCAGAACAGTTTCAAGGTTGTTCTTGGGATACCGAATAAATTGTATCCTTCCATCTTCCATCTACGATTTAAAAAATGATAGATGAATATAGATTTTGAGCTTCATTACAGTTCATTATTTGTCATATCTCCGAGATTAATGGAAGTTTTTTATACTCGTAGTAATGGATAGGACGATGAGTGGTGGGGCTATCAGTTTCTGTATTGTGGAAATAATTTTTCTATTTGCGATCTTCAGAAAAATTTAGATTTTCAATGAGAAATATGACACTTGGACTGAGAAACATACACTAGCAGATGGACGATTAATAATATCTACTATTGCTGTTGCTTTTGCTGCTGTTGCTCTCATATACGATTACAGTGAACCATTTCCAAGATCTAAACCGGTGATTCCTTCTTAAGCTCGATGTTATATTTACATTTACGCATAAATTCTATGCAGCCTTTTACTGTTGCTGCATAAACAGAATTTAGCTGTTGATCATTCATTCTTTTTTTTAAAGTTTTATATTGTCTTTATAATTTTATGTTGTTTATGCAATATAAGTTGTTTTATGGAAATTTTAGGTGCTTGCAACATGTTCTATTACATATTTTATATTAATGGGTGTTTTACAACTGTACCAATGGTATGTTGAAAAAGGTACTTTCTATCAAGGCGTAGAAGTGGATCCAAGTGGACGAGCTCCGAAAAGATATTGGAAATGGTCATCATCGATCAAAAAGTTGGTTTCGTATTTCCAAATAATCTTTATTCATTTTATATATATAAAATGCTAAGAATTTCTGTAATTGGAGAAAAACTTTTAATCTGATCATAGATTGCCGATTTTACAGATACGATGACAAGTATACCCTGGAAGCTGAGTACATACAAGAATCACGTACGGGATACATCAAAGTATGTAGCCTTTTTTTCAGATTGTAAATGAACATATCGTATATTTCTATAAATTTGTCCGCTAATAATATACCCTTAATTTAAAGATAAGTAAAGGAAACTCGCCGATGTTTTGGCAGCATACTGAAGTAAAATATAAAACTAGTGTTTTCCATGTCATACCATTCTTCTGAAAATTCGTTGAAACAGCTGTTCATAAACTTTATGTATTGATATTGGAAACGGTTTAAGGGATATATCAATAACAAGTATAAACTGTTGTCCCTAATAATTTTTGCTAGAAAAATGTTGTCCAACATTTCAGGTTCTGAAATCTGTAGGAGCATTCATAGATGAAGAAGGTGTTATTGTTCTGCCAATCCTGGAAAAAGAATTAGCACATATTATTAGCAGTGTATTGAGAAAAGACGGGTGACCAAAGACGAAGACTCTGGTGGTGGTTACGCTCAACTGTTCTGTCGCATCACATTTGCTTCATGAAAAAGATAACTTTTCATTTGAAGCCTTTATATTTGAGAAATTTAGAAGGAATTTTTTTTTTTCGAACAACAAGTTAGCGTTCTGTGTACCATCTAAAATTGAACATCTTTTGTTTTTCTATAAAATTTCTATTTTTTAGTTTCAAGCGGAAAGAAGTGTTGTTATTTATGTTAGGATATTTCTATTTATCAATGTAATGAAGTAGGTGATTATTGCTGTTTTGCAAATACATATGTGTGATAGCATATCTGTTAGTTATCAGTTCATTCGTTTAATCTTTTTACGGTGAACAATCTTAGTTTCAGTCTGTTGAAATGCTTTACTTTATCGAGACTGTTTCTGGTTCTTATCCTTAAAATCTTAAGATGAATTGTGGGTAAGCTTGGTGGAGTCTCGCTGACTGTTTATTTTTCCTGGAGAAAAAGTGGGTGGAAGGTATTTATTTTATTTCCTTTATTTTGTTTGTTTTTTTTTAAGCAAAACTATTTCAAGCTATAGTATACTGTCTTTTATTCAAAAAGTATCACTATGATTTTGAAATGTATTTTCTAAACATTGTTTTTCTTTATGCTTTTCTCCTACCTTTTACTGTCCATTTTGATCGAGTAGGTAAATTGTTTTTATTTTAACTGTGATCCTATGGTTAAGTGATGGTGTCAACCACCATGCTCATATATCCATTACAACTGTGAAGGCGTTCATTTGAAATTAAAGAATCTCCCGAAAATTTTTAGTAATAATGAAGTATGTGAAGTTAGCTTATCCATGAACATCTGGATATTGTTGTTCACATACGTTTGACCATGTATTTCGTGTAAAATATCTGCATTTGTGTACTGATATTAGCGTATAAGGGAAGTTCCGGCGATTCGCTGCTTTGCAGGTGAGTTTTTTGCCAATGTTGATCTCTGAATGTGCGGCACATCGAGTTCATACCTTTAACACTTATCATGCTTCTTCACAATTAAGATTTTATTTTCAGGTGATTTGAATGTGAAAATTTATTCCATTCGAAATTTGTGGATTGATATTTAGTGTCCTAGTAGTTTGTGAGGTTTCGTGATAAACGCGGTTGATTTTTTTAATCCCGCTGTTCAGCACTGTAAGAGTGGAAACGGTGTAATGCCAAATAATGTTCAGCGTATGATTAATGGTGGCCATCAGAATGTTGCTAGTACATCTGGTTGGTGTTTATCATCTGTATTAGGTCTTGTTATGGTTTTTCGCAAGTAATTTTATTAATAGTTTGATAAAGAATGATGAAATTAAAGGTTATTGAGATCACTTGAACTATTCGATTATCTTATGTATTAGCTTTTTTTTGGCGTTAGCAGTATGTGCCAGATAAACCATTCTATTGATCCACAGTTGACTAAGCTATTAGTGCTATAATTTGGGATGCAAATGTAATTGCGAAACTTTAAATGGAACCTAATGAACATTAAACAAGGGAATTTAAAATTTAAGTAATAGTGGAGTCTCACAGCATAGCAAGCTTAATAGTTTGTAGAAGTAAATTCACACTGCATTGAAAAAAAAAGATTCCTTCATTGATGTAATTTTGCCTAAGGCTGAGAAAATGGAAATCCTCGTAGATATTGGCTCAATAACAACATGCATATTTGATTCTGTAGTGTATTAAATTTCTTAATTTCAAGCGTTTTCTGAGGTTTTCCATGAATACACACTGTTAATAGGTACAACAAATACACATACCAGCAGTTCTGGAACAGCAAACGTGGATGCAGAATACGGCATTTCGTATGTTAAGGTAATTTTTGTTCGACTGACGTTTTTTCAATTCTCCATGTTTTATAGTCATTGAATGCAGTCTCACTTGCTATTTCTCCTTTTTGCATGTGCAAACTTAGATTGGACAGAGACTCATTCTTCCTGTAAATTTGAATATAAAATTCAAGTATGAGTTCTAGGTAGTGGCAGAATCCGTTGGCATAGCAGGGCTTCCCGATGTTTGCGCATCTCAAATAGCAATTCAAACAACATATGCGGTGAAGGTAACAGCGTGCTATCTCAAAAGCACTTACATGTACCAACCTCCTATTTTTCTTCCGGTATACCCTTCTTTCGGTTTTTTAATAACTACTGACATCTTTGGTTGTTTTCAGATGGCAATTGAACAGGCAAAGAAATTTGCTGTACACGGTCGTCGTAGGCGCGTCACGGCGGAGGACATCGATTCAGCATTTACATTGGATGGCTATCCGGTATTTTTTGCCGTAGTTTAGAATTTAAAAAACCACAAAAATTTTTTCAAAAAATTTTTACTATTCGTAAACAGATCACTAGTATTTTTTTTTTCAAAATTCGGTTTATGCATTTTTATAAACAAATGCAAGGGAGGGAGTAAATAAGAACGCCACGCACCTTGGAAAGATAAGGTGTCTATCCAAGTTTTCTAAATCTTAATTGATTTTAATGAATAACCTTAATGTATAGCAGGTGGGGATTAGCATGACGCTTATTTTGAACCTGTTTTTCTGTCCTGTGTACTCCTGATTCCAATATGTTAAAGGCTAAATATTCTTCTTTTATTTGAAGAAGTCTGAATTTCTCTTTCTATAAAAGAATCGAGTATTCGAAATCTCCTCTTTAGATAACCTTAAAATAAAGGGAAGAGGAAGATAGTATAATCAAAAATATTGTTCTAGCCTTTATTTGGTTTCACCGTAAAAGAAGGATTGCCTTTCCGTTTTGCTGGTTCATTGGGACGTGACTTGTTTGTTACCGATGATCGCGATGTCGAAATTACACCAGTAGTTAATGCTCCTGCGGCTAAATTACCTCTTGAAACCAATATTAAATGCAAGTTTTCAATAGATTTCCTTCCTCTTTTATAGTCCATTTCTCGATAAATTATTCTTTTTCTGATATTTCAAAGTCTTTATTTGTTGTCTTTAATGAAATGCAGAAAATTTTCAAACCGTTTTATGTCATTTATCGAGACATTTCCGTTATCGTTTTTTCCTTCCAAATGTTTCAGTTTATTGCAGCGTGTGAGCTATAGGTTTCAAGAAGAACTTGTGGAATAAATTCACTATGTCAGTGTCATGAGGTGCAAGAGTAACTCTTCGTTTCAGCTCACTGGTTGGTTATTGATGGTGTGCAACCAGCTGTACCGGAGAATCCAGCTCCTGTGGTACAGACAGAAGCGCCAGTAATAGTTGCTAACGAAAAAACGGCAGTCGATACGGGTCTATCGATATTATCAAAGGCACATAGGGGCCTGCGGCAAACCGAGCAAGTACAAATCAAAACAACTTCTACACATGCGCTCTCTGTGGTCTGTTTTTGTTTAATTTTTGGATTGCGGATTGATATGTTATTCGATCATTGTTCGTACTTTTCGTGGTGCCTTAGCATGACCATGAGTGATGTTACTTACCAAGTTAAAAAAAATATATATATATGCCAATCTAACGGTCTGGCATATCGTTATGTACATTTCACGGTTTTGGAAAGTTTTCTGTGATATCACAAGTAGGCAGTTAACAGAAGATATGATCAAATTGCCTAAAGTTATTGCTGCTTTTACAAAAACTAACTATCCCACCAGTACTTCCCGAGCTCATTGGAGTTCTCGCAGTTCTACCAGTTATGTAAGTCTGGCAGCATGCTAATCAGATTCCACCTGGTTGATTTTAATGTCTTTGTAGGCTATTTTATTATGATTGACTTTTATATGAATAAGAAAACTTCTCATTTTCATCTAACATAAGCTTTTCTTCAGGAACAGCAGGTGTTCTTTAAAGAAATTACCGAGGCTATTATGGGTAGTGATGATACAAGAAGGACGGTACGCTTGTTTGATTTTCTATACTTCACTGATTTGATGTTATGACAAAGTTTGGGCAAAAAGTGGCAAATGATAATGAAGTTAACCTTTGCCACACTTATGAAATATGGATCTTCAATTTAATGTTGGATGGGACATAGAATCATTGGGATTAGGATGGTTCTAATATCATTTAATAATGGATAAATATGTTTATTTTCTAACGCAGCATAGTATTTCGAATCTGTTATTTCGTTCCTGTGATTCTGTAATTCTCATTTCTTGATTTATAGGAAGCGTTGTACAGCCTCCAAACAGATGCAGGTTTGCAACAATTACTGCCTAGGTTTTCGGTGGCAATTGTTGAAGGGGTTGGTTGCTTATTCGTTCCTTTATCCTGCAATATGTTCAATATTTTTGTTTCTAAGTGATTTTGCTCTCGCTAATATCATATGGTTCAAAACTTCTACTATATTTTAAAATTAAGGTTCGATGCAATATTGTGCAGCACAATCTGGCTATCTTGATATATTTGATGAGGATGATTCAGAGTTTGGCAAATAATCCAGCACTATCATTGGAACGTTGTGTCAGTTACTAATTTTTTTTCTTTTTTTTTTTTTTTTTTTTTTTTTTTTTAGCACGTTCTGATTTCTAACGTTTAAACGAGAATGAAATAACGAATCTGTACGAAAGATTTGGTATGCTCAACGACTAATCAGGCTTGGCTGACAATAAAACTCTCCGATGGACTTTTTTGTGTCAAGAGTAATTTATTTATGTTTCCTAATTATTTGAATTACCTAAAGTTTACAGTTACATGAGTTGCTGCCCTCTGTACTGTCGTGCATATTGAGCCGGCAGTTGTGTGCTCGACCAGAAACAGACAATCATTGGGCTTTACGCGAGTTTTCCAGTCGTTTATTAGCCAATATATGCAGGTAGGGTTTTTATAGATATTTATTAAAAGAAAACTAAAGTTGTTCAGCAATAATCTTCTGGCCATTGAAATATACGTTGACTTTTTGTAGTTCTATTTTGAATCAAAACTGAGTCCTGCAAATATTTTCTGTTATGTGAAAAGAGTTTTCATACTGAAATAAAAATTTTCAGGTCGTACAACATCAGCCATTTGCGATCGCGTGTAACTCAAGTACTTGCCCAAGTTTGGCGTGATGAAAATTGTACACTTGCGGCATTATACGGGTCTTTATACGCCCTGAACGAGCTCGGCGTTGACGTACACCTTTTTACTATAAAATTTCTATTAATTTAAGTAATATATGTATACATGTAGTACTAAAATCAACATTATTTTCCTAGAATGACGCTCGTCATACAGGACTTTCAGTTTACATAATCACTGTTATTGTATTTCATTGCAAGCCTGTATGCTTTTTTGCATCTTACTTATTAGGAAGTGTTTTTGCATTCTTCGCATAATAAGACTCAAATTTTTATCTTTTATGCATATGTTATTCAAAATTGTTTACAGACTGTGCATTCTGTGGTGATACCTCGAGCTGCTCAGTTGCACAACGATCTTCGGAGGGTAATGTCGGACAAACCGAACACGGTTGATAAATTGGCCGCCGAAAAACTACAGAATTTCATCGTTGTAAGTTTGATTAACTGTCGATAATTTCTATAAAACTTTTGTAGAAAGAGTTTCAAAAAGACTTAGTTTTTCTTTCGCTGTATGGATTTTCTTTATATTTCATTTAAAAAATTTCTGTTTTGAAGAAAGTATTGGTGCATTTCGTAAAAACTCAAAAGCCAAATGGGCTGAAGGAAGTTGCAGACTACCAGAACATGTTCGGAGGATTTGGCGAAGCTGTACACAAGTATGTTATGAACTTGCTGCAGGCAATTTTAAATAGAAATTTCCTAAAATTTCGAGTTTTAAATATTAGTTGTGATCACTACTGTTTGTCAAAGTAAGGTTAATGTAGTCTGAAATGCAAACTGAAAATCATTTCGCAGTCTTTCGTTCTATAATAAATTCCAGAACCTTTTCTAAAAAATTACTACGGAGCAGTACAGAAATCATAGCAAATGTTGTTTTACAGAGCTATAACAAGTGAACATGCATCAGTGGTATCTGTTAGTGCATCAGCAAGCAACAACAATGTACATTCTGCTGTTCTCCACAGATCTGGAAGTGACCGAAGGCCGGTTGTCCCCACTGTTAGTGTACACTTACATTCGTTAAGCTTTTTTGTGGGGAAAAGGTAGGGGAAGAGGACAGAAGAGTTACTGGGTAGAAATTAAAATTTATACCTCTTCATTTATTCTACCAACTATAACCGCTTTAGCAGCAGCAGCAGCAACAACGTTTGGTGATAGGTACAAAGCAACCTGTGACTTCTTTGTCCAGTTCACCGCTTTATGTGGTCCGTCCACAGAGCTCACCTGTACCTGTCCGAAATTCTACCCAACAACCGTATGTTAATGTTATTAGTGGTGGGCGTTTGCAACAGTCAGCTCCAGTATTGAATCGTCCAGCGCAGCAAAGTGCATATTATGTTTCCAGTGGAACAAACTCACCGGTATATCGTTTTGTTTGCGTTTTTGCTTCATTATTCTTCTGTTTTCTTTTAAGGCGCAACCGGTAACCATCTAATGTCTCCAATTCCCTTCTGCCATTGTACCTTTAGTGTTAGATTCCGAATGTTGGTAGATTATCAGTAGAATGTTATCAACGCAGCAGCTGTTCAAGCAATGAATTTTTCATTTCGGTTTATTTGTATTAGTTATTGTTAATATATGGAAATTATCTAATTTTTACCATACAGATTTGATCCACTGTTTGCTTACTATCGAAATATCCTTGAATTTACCAGTAAAATTGAATTTGACTTTTGACATCGAAATTTGTATGTAGCATCAAACTCCAGACTTTTATTATATCTTGAATTAAATCAAATATTCTTTTTAGACGAATTCCTACGTTGTTCGACCAAGTGGATATAAGAAAATGATTGTAACAAGTCAGCGTGGTACTTCTAGTTCTACGAATGACAGTTTTAGAAATTCATGAATGGTGTTATAATTTTTTTTTTCCACTAAAAATTACCTCTTGTGTTGGAGGATTGGAGAAACAAGCCGATCTCAGGTTTTTTTCCTTTCTCTTTTTTTTGTTTGCTGATAAGCTCAGAGAGAGTTCTGTGACTGTTGTTTTAGTTTCCTGTCTTACTGGTTGCTGAATAATACAAATGAGCAACAAATGCACTTGTATTATATATGTATCTCCACTCATTATTTCTTTTTTTGTATTGTCTATATTAACGTCAATTGGGATTGCTTTAAAATGAAAGCTTAAGTTAGAAGTAATCAACCCTTCAATATCTGAAAAAGAAGGTTAAAATTTAAAGTCATTTCTGTGGTATTAGTACTGTTTGGTATCTTCTATACTTCTGCTTCTTGACAGTAGAAAAAAATATTTCATATTCATTTTTTCAAAATAATGAAAAATATTTCATATGCTCTTTTGTTAAATTTTTCTTTAAGCGGGTTGGTAAGGCGATGGAACTCCTTTTATTATTCGCATCGTTTCTTTTTTTTTCTAGGAAATGTACAGCGGTTATTGGTAAAAATGAATTAGTTATATCGACCAACACATAATTGGTGTCCAAGTATATGAGCGACTTTTTGCTTGAGAGGCTTGCTTCATAAATGTTATAATTAACTAACTTTCAGACATACTCTATTTCAGCAGGCATTTATGATCTCAGAATGCAGTATGGTTATTTTGAGCTAAAAAAGCTCTCGTTCTAGTCTTTGCTGAAGTAGCCTATTTCTTATTTCAGGTAGCACTAAATAAAGTCAGGAATATATCTCAAGGCTGCTGAATATATTTTGTCGTTAGATATGAGAGAGGAGGAGAAAAAGAGCAGTTGCAACTAGTTCGTTTTAAAGTGGGAAAAGAAATGATGCGTTCAGAAATGACCTTGACTGAATCAGCATATTAAAAAAAAAAAAAAAAAAAAAAAAAAAAAAAAAAAAAAAAAAATGCGATTTAGGTTGTAACTTACTATTATTTTTAGCTGGAATAAAGATATAAGTACTGTCCTCTCCCCTTCAAATTTTAAATTGTATGATAAACGTCGGAAAACTTGCCGACGTGGAGCAATTATTTGTATCATATTTTCATTATTTTCTGTTGGATACTTACTTTTACGTTATGTATGTTTTGTTATAATTTCTACTTGTTTTTAATTCTTTAATTTCTCTCGTTAAGATTCAAATGCTCACCCGCGGTACTGTTATTTTAATGTCCTAATGCAATAGTGGCATATCCAGGATTAAGTCCAGGTCGAATAACGTCTCTTCGTTCATAAAATTTTTATTAAGCCGTTGGTTTTTTTCATGTTGAAATGTAAACAATCACTGATGAACTGTCTGTTATCATTAATGATGCAGCAGTAGGAGGTAGAAAATGAAGACAATGTGGGTCCAATTTTCAATCTTGATTCAAATTAAAATTTTTTTTGGTAAGAAAAACTTGTTTGTTCAAAAGATTTGTCTTCACCTTTTTGAAAAAAATCCTGGACGTGTTGTTAATTACCTCATTTGATGAAGAGGGACGTATATGGACACACACACACATTTAGTGCCTAAAAACCAGGGTGAGCCAATTTTTTCGTATTATGAAATAAGCATTCCTTTTAAATTCGTTGAGATTCAATCTTTTCGTTAGGAGGAACTTTTTTCTGAGAAATGCTTCTATATGCATTTTCGGTGAAATGCTGATCTCACCGTGAGAACTGGGAGAGAGCGAAAGTTGAAATTGTTTACCTGTGCAGTTGTGAGGAACTTAGAATTGTATACCTGAAATTGTATTGGTGAACGTAGTGTTTTCGCTGTTATCCATTGTTGATTCTGTGCTTTTGCTCAAGGGATGAATGATTTTGTACATTTGCATGATGTGCCAGATCTGCTGCTCATTGCGCCCAGAAATAGATTTACTGTTCCATTCGGCGAAATATATTACTGTTTCGAGTGGATAACATAATTTTTAGTATGCAGTATAGTTGCTTCGAATGGTCATTCAGTGGTGAAGATCAAGACGTAAATTTTTTTACCAAGGTGAAGATCATGTTGGGATTGTCTGAAACTTGCTGAATCCTATTCTCTTTTAACTCAGTTCGGTAATTATATTAATTTTCAATTTTTGTTTTAAGCATTACTATTCTTTGCAAAATTTCGGCTGGTTTTCTGTGATAGAGATGTTTTCATTTAAAACTGATTTTAATGCAAAAATGTGCATATAACAAAAATTCTTATCATCAAGAAGACTGTGTTTTTCAAAACGAATGTGGATCCGAGAATTACCTCCAACGATTAAAATTTCTGTGCAGCTCCATGAAAATACCTTTTGGAACTTTTAGTTAGTCCTATCATTTTTATAACTTAGTAAATGCTTGTTTAGGAAGAAATTAAAACCCATCACATGACACTCTCATTTTTTTAGCACACTATATTGTTTGTTCGTTTACTTATTTGTTTGTTTGTTTGTTTTATACATAGTGGTTATTCTTCATTTAATGAACGTCAGCACACACTATGTCATTGTTTCGCATGCATAAAACATATGGACGTTTTTTGAGTGTTTTTGGAATGAAGATCTAAATACTCAAAGTGTCTTCACCGATTATGGGCATTGCCTAGATGTCTTTATTGATTATGGATGCTATCATGAAATTCTCGTATCATGAAAGTCATGAATTTGGATGTTGTTAGAAGTACATTCTGAGCATAGTAATAAGTCCCGAGAAGAGACGATAATCTGTATTCATCATATCTTCATTACCAACCATATTTTCATCCAAATTGATCAAATCTCGTTAATTTCCGCACTGGTGGAAAAGAAAATATACCTAGCAATCAGCCATCCCAAAAAATCATTTGACACCATCTGCCTCAGGCGATAATAATACATCACTACAAGAGGGCTGAAGGTCGTTCAAAATGAAAAGTATTTCGAACAAATTTCAATTTCATCGCAATGAATAGATATCATCCATCTAAATCTAACCATCCAACGGGCATTGCTCAACCCTGAACCAAAATTTCGATTATTTGGAGTTATTTCGAGTCTTGCAATGTTTACTGACTTCATAGCTTTTTTCCTCAAATATTCAACAGAATATTCATGAGAAATTTGAAATATATGGAAAAGTAGTATTGCATCCATCTATCGAATCCAAATTTCCCAAAATAGTGCTGTTGGAAGCAAAAAATAACGAGGGGAAATTTTCAATTAAAAAGAAATTTTGGAAACAGAAAAATAATAAAGAAATATTCAGGAGATGGAATTTGCAAGCGTGACTTTCGGAAATTTAATATTATTTCTTCCCTACTTGAAATTCCCGCAAGAACGTATTTCCCATTGGCATGCCATATTTTGATGGCTTCTTTCTCCTTCCCTTCCATTTATATTTACGACAATTAAAGAAATTCGCGTTCGTACATAACTAACTCCTGTCAATATTTATATGTCAGAAGTTTGTTTATGCAAACTGTCAACAGTTAGAATTCCGAAGTTCTCTTTTCAAGAATAAACCAATAAATATGCATGATTAATTTTTACGGGATTCGTTTGAATATTCATTATAAGACAATGGCAGGATATCATATGAAAATATGCTTGGCACAGTTTGAAAACTTTAAAGAACTCCTAAAAGCATACTACTAGGAGACGAATAAACATAAATTTGAATAAAATAGCTTGCGTTATTAGCATTTTGAATAGTTCTTGGTAGAATGGAGAGGAATCTAATCTTCTCCAGATTGCCTGGATAGTTGAATGATTAATTCAACGCAAGAATGATGTTTTCCTCTCTTACAGAGCAAGAAGAAACGCTTAAAATTTCGAGCACAGTGTAGTTCACTTGGCTTTAATTTACTTAAAAATTAGTGGCAATAATTGGTAGGTTATTCCAACAATAAAAAGATGATATCTGTTTATTATGAAGTGGAAAAAAGAAGATATTCATATAAATAGAAAAAAAAGAAAGATGAGAATGGTTTCTACTTTATGACTGATTGTCACACGCCTACATTGGACCGTTTTACTTCCAATGTGTTTCCAGTCAACTTTCGTCCAATTCACTCAGTGCTACAAACATTTGTTGGAATTCGAGTAAAGAAATCGTTGAGTGATAATTATTATGAGACATTATCCGTTTGCTTTAATTCTCAAATCTGTTGCAAGGTAGAGCTCTGAAGATGTGCTGCCTTAAGTTGATGAATTTCAGACATTCTGTCCATTTCTCCTGTTAATCTATTGTCGTCGTTCGACATTTTGCTTCCGTTGCAACCGAGATAATGCAGTGGTAGTACGATTAGTTTTTTGCTTCAAAATGATTTCAAGAAAAAGCTAAATTCATTGCATGCGACACAAACTGATGATTACATCACAACTTACCAGTGTATAAACTCACATAATAATCTTTCCCGACAAACTTTTCCGGAATTCTCCTTGTACCTAAGGAACTTCGGTTGTAATGTTTTCAAAATTAGCATAGATGTGACGTGTATATGTTAATTACCACCAAAGGATATCTATCCTTGCTACGATATCTGTTGTCACAAGACATAGAAAATGACCCCACTATTCAGGAATCACAAGTTGATATTCCCAAAAAGTTTGCATAATTTAAAGAATAAAATTAACATGAAATTCCACTGTTTACGTCGTCTTTTATGATCAGTCGTATAAGATGAAGCTTTTTCGGTATTTAAAAAGTAAGATAATCAGTTGAGATATAAGCACGGACCCCATACCTTCTTGCTTATAACAAGAGATGGTAATACAAAAACTTTTGCAGACCATCATCGCTTCTTTTCGATGTTTTCCCATTGTACAATTAAATAATTGTTTCCTCGAAAAACTAAAATCCTTTAAAAACATTTTCGAACTTTAGACTGTTTTGATTAGCATTGCCATTATTTCATCTTCATCATACTGGATTGTCTCTCACTAACAGAAAAGTTTTGAATACTGACAACAACATGCTAGATTGCTATGCTGATGATTACCATTGTACATGCAGGATTATTTTGTTGAATAGGTGTGAGGATTCCTTTCCTTAATCAGGTCAATCGAGAGATAAACAACAATAATAGGTAGCAAAGAATCGGGTGACCATTAATACAGATGTCATCGTTGAGCAGTGCAGTAATTACTCAACGGGTCACCATTGTTGATAACACTTTCTTCCATAAAATCTAGATCCTAACAGATGATTCTAGGATGAAAATTTATCTCTTTATCATCCTAATCTTCATTTTTATGCAATTTTCCGACAGTCAGGTAAAAATCTTGTTTGAAATTTGGTTTTCCTTTCGTCAAACATAAATTTGGTTTTCAAAAAACTACTCTTAAGAAGAATTAGTCTCTTTTGGCAAATATTGGAACGGATTAAATCGCAACAAAAAGTAATATGGAGTTAAGTGTACGATCTGCTAATTAAAAATTTCCTTTTGAGATATTCCATTTATATATCAAATCCTATAAAATTTTCAAAAATTAAATGCCTGCCACAAGTTTAGAGATCCTTTTCAAAAATTAACACAAGAAAGATTTCAAACAATTTCATTTCCCTTCCAATATGGAATTTTTCTGAAAACAACCAATTCAGCAACTTTGATCGCCTCCATCTATATAATACGGTATATCGCTTTCAAATTAGGATTTTCGTTGTCATAGATCACAGAGTTAACATCTGTTCCAGGATTGCCAAAATATTTCGGTAATGTTGTCGCTTCGTGGGATAGGAAGACACGGTTGTATTTCTGGAAAAGGTCATCTGAAAAAAGCTCATGATGCGTAATGCCAACCACAAATCCATTTCAACTATGGTTCACGCTGCCCTTAATGCAATTATACGCACGTGACAAACAAAAACTTTAATACTTGTTTAAATTAAAGAAAATGAATGCGTAATTGGTGGATCGGAAGATCCTACAGACTTAACATATCATTGGACTAATCAGAAAAAATTTGAGCTGAAATGTTCAGGGTGGTTCACAACAAAAAGAGATATATGGAGAAAGTTTTTCGATGTCACATGCTTCTTGTCTCTAAGCATCCTCGATGTTTGCAAACATCCTGTTTGTAATCAAGTTACCTAGCTCAAATCATTCCGTCCCATTCACACAGTTTGATGAAATCATAAATTGTTCGAATAATTAATATAAATATCATAATGTGATGTTAATGTCAACTAATCAAATTAAGAATTCCAGAAGAATGACTTTTCGTTCATCAGGCAAACACAGTCCTCTCCAAATCATTTTATCCAGAATGAAAGACCAAAACTACGGCAAGTTCCAGTACCAAAATATAGCGGGTCAATGTTAACGAAATCATTGTAACCACTTATCTAAGCAAACATCCAGATACCTCCTGCGGTATATGCAACCGAATTTCCACGAGCTAAATTTACATTAAACCAAGCGGTATTTAAACTTCCATCTCAGCAAATAATTCATGACGTTATGGCAACTATTAGTACCAGGAAACCGCCGTTTATTCTGTTTCCGGAGAATTGCGCACAGGTTTGATTTCATTGTCTAATGACAATCGGGAGAAGAGAAACTTGGCTATTCCAACTTTCATATGTGAACTAGGCGAGGGAGAGATTATCGGACACTTGAAGGAGCACAGGAGTGGGAAAGGAAGTATTTATTGAACTAGAAGTTGCAAAGGAGCTTGACGAATAAGTGTGAAATATATCGCGTCTGTCGAGAGATGTAAGATAACAACCGTTTGAATGAAGCAGATAATCGGAACCACCGAATACGAGTTAGAATTATAAGTAGAAAATATTTGATAGATCTCAAACAAACTCTAATTGAAAAAAATCTAAAGCTCCCCACGTATTTCATATGATCTCGACTATGACCAAATTACTGTCGAAATCCTTGACGGATCTTATAATACTAAACTCTGTTTTTCTCCGGTCTCCTAAAATATTCAACGAATACAGAGTACGTGTACACACTCTGATAATACAGGTGAGATATTATGCGGATATTTTTGGAGTGAAAGATATACTTAAATGGGTGAAAAAACACTGTTCGTTTGCCAGAATGTTTCTACCCAATACAACATATGAAGAAATTAACATCTTGGTAGCATCATGTGATCACAGAAGTATCTCTTCTCTGGAACACTGATCTTCAGAATAAATCTTTTTCTCAGCATTTCTACTTTATGCTTTTTCTTTCTTCTATTAAATAAACGAGCGAAAAACTCCCAAAAACAAAAATTGAGAAAATAACACTGAAATTTGAAGACATTCAAGATAAAACGATGTAATACTCGAGTGAATAAAAAAATGACTATAAGTCAAAAGAAAGATTTAATTCCTGACAAAAAAATGATAACTAAACACAGTTGGAACCAGCACTTAATTCCTTAAAAATCAGATGACATCAATCATATTCACCAAAGAGAAAGCCATGTCGCATAAATTTCAAGTGCTATATCCTCAATTTTCTAGATTTGACTTTGAATGTTTCCATTGAGCAACCTGTCCAAGATCAGTGAAATCACTTGACAGAATTCAGACAACCGTACTAGTTGGGGATGAATTCAACATGAATTTGATAATACAGTTCATAATTTAATTTCACGCCTTATGTCCCACCATTATAATTAGATGTTTTTTTTTCAAACTTCGTAGCATCGAAATAGAACTATCACACAATGAGACATAAGATAGTATATGTACATGACAAATTCAAGAAAACAACATAGAATCTGTGTTAACGATTTCTTTGCAGATCATAAAAAGATCGGTCTTCAATCATGAAAACCAGTATTGAATCCCTCCATTCCATTCCAGAAGGATCTTAAGATGTTGTCCTACCTCAAATACGTCTTATTTTCTTCATAACAAACAAATCAAAAAACTTAGTTGTTCCTTATATAACCAAATGGTATTTCTCATTCTTCCAAGCATATTAAAAACGAAGATATCCGAGAAAGAATTGGTCGAATTTGGTCTTCACCGATATAATCCGAGTCCCATATATTCAATAAATGACTGAAAAGTCCTAGTTTAAAATAAACAAAATCAAGACTATACAGAGAGTCTCCTCTCCATGCCTTGATGAGCTACATTTTAATTCGGCGTATGTTAGGGATGATAAACTTTACTCCTGAACCATGAACAAAAATATGAAGTAAGGTTTTTAAGGCGAAACTAACTGGTCAAGAGAAGGAAGTATTTTATGCCAAAAACATGCTTCACTCTCACCTAGATATTGCTTCTTCACAGCTGGGATGCGAACCGAAGGATAAATTAATAGTTAGTAGAATCAGAGCGGAACGAAATGGTGAATGATCTGGATCAGATAAACTGTGCAAGTATAATGGAGCATGTCCTCGCAGTTTGTCGATTCCTGAAAATTTCCAAATCAGATGTGAAATCTCTCAAGAAGAAGACTATCTCTGATATTTATATAAATCTGTATTTTTGTCTAGAAGTATTCACTTCTCACTTCCCATCTGCTCAATACTCAGTATGACTAAGATATTCATTTTGAAATTTTGGAAATCTTCCAAAAGTTTACCATGTAAAACCACTGATTTACTGTATTTCGACAATGAATTTGTAACTTCACTTTCCAATAACTGTCGTTCTTTGTATTCATTACAAAATATCCTATCAATTTCGCCTTTTTCAGTGACATTCGAAAAAACATCACCAAGAGCATCTGCTAACATATCGGCTTTCGTACCCGCAATTAATACGACATACGGTTCGACTGGTTTCTGGAATCCCACCATAGCATTCCAAAATTTTAATCAGTGCAAATAAGATTTGAATTATTTAATCTACTCGAAAATTAACAGAACATCTTTTTCAATTCCAAGAAAAGTGGCATATTTCTATAACCAGCTATTCCAAGTGAAGTATTTAGGGAGAAATCTCTTCTCATGTAATATCCAAATAATGTAAAATAATCCTAAAAAAACGCACCTGGTAGACCCATTTTTCACCAATAAGTCGTAATACTGCCTTCGTATTAGTACCATGTTCATATTCGTTAGTGAAATTTCTCCTCAAAATGCTATTTATCTGATGCTTATATCTGTAAATAATAAACACATGTAGCATCTGACTTATATAAATTTCACTTTTTTACAAAGATCACTCATTTCGTATTTATCCAGCTATCGCTGTACTGCACAAAAAATAAATGTTCACGTACACAGAATGCATTTACGATGTTTATCACTTCAAATATATCATAACGTTATCGGAACATATCAAATTACTGCACGAATCATAATATATATCTAAATTTGCTGAAGTAAAAATTGAAAAAGCATTAACCTCTTCAGCAAAGTGCTTTCATTGTTTGAATTTGAGCATAGGTAATAAAGACTAACGATAAAACCAATAACGATAAAACCAATAATAACGACAAAAACAAGGGAACAATTACCCCACTGAAAGATAGATATTTAATCTAAATTTATACAAAATAAATAATATTCTTTTGCTTGCATTTCAAGAACGGGTTGACTAAGCTGTCCATAAGTTACATAAAATACAAGCCAGTCAAATTTCAAGTACCACATCATCCATAACTTTCTATTGTTACATATAATTTTAGCCTCAATCTTGATTTCTTAAGTCACTATGGCAGTTTCTGAAATTGAATGATTCCACATGCTCTTTATAGTTGGGTGAACTGTACTACTGTAATATCACAGCCGAAAAAAAAGAAAAAAAAAGAAAAACCAGAGAAAACGTTGATGAGTTGTTAGCACTCCTTTTAGAATCATCATATTCTGTATTATCTGACTCATGAGATCTAAATGGAAACAGCTTAAATTAATTTACAGAATGCGATTCGTTGCGAAATGAAAAGTGAGATAAAAGCAAGCAAATTTACAGACCTGATTGACTTCCTTAGCTTATTTAAGAAAAAAACTACTCGTCATTGTTGGATATCAGTAAAAACTTGGAATAAGGAAGAAGCACTCTACTTTTTACTACCAAAAGAGATAATTATCCTAGCGCCTTGAATGTCTCACGAACGAAATAAAGCTTATCGCTACATCTCTATGATTTACTTCATCAAATGATAATTAAAATAATAATAACGAGACGACAGTAATCCCAAATTTGACAGGTTGGAATTTCAACCCACTGCTATCAAATTTGGATTTCGAATAGTACTAAAATGTTGAGACTTACACATTACTATCGTCACCGCAGTTAGTATCGCTACGTTCTGGATTTGGATGTCGCCGATTTAGATTCCGACGCAACGACAGATCTGGACTAGTTGGGGTATATGAACAATTCCTTTTCTTTCCGGTCATACTTTTCGGACTGCTTCAAAATTGAAATACCGTCGCTATTTGACATCAGAAAAAAGAGTGACAAATGAATAATATCAACAGCACCTGGAATTAACAAAAGCATTATGACTTTCCCTTCTTTTGCTTTTATAACGTTCCATTTTGCAAACACCTTGCTTGACTGATAATAACAGTTGTCGCGAAAGTTATTTGAATAACTTTCGCGACAGGATGGAATAATATATCTCTTGTAATTAAAGTAATTAATGTTTTGTTTAGTAATGAACCGATTCATTTCATTGTTAACATAAATCCTTTAACTTATACTCATCCTTATCTAAGATGAGATTATTAACACAATACGTCTTTGTCGTTTGTGGTTAGGAAAGGTCAAATTCAAATTCAAACAATGTACTGTCCTCTGTTTATATGTTTTCAATAACGTGTGTCCTTTATTTCATATGCTTAAGCTAAGATTGTAAAACATTGTCTTTTGTGTCATATGTTTACGCCAGGGTTAAAACAATGCTTCCTGTAGACCACTCCCACTAACTTATTCACCTATTTAACCGATCTACCTCCGGACTTGAAACAGATATCATAATTGGGTTGACTCCGAGCAGTCGCTATTGGATCGACTCTCTCAAATTCAATTTGCCTGTTATTCTGACTAAATTCTACTGTTAATAATATATCTCGGAAATAAATTACTGGTTCGATTTTCTGTACCAACACAAATCAGAAACCAGCCAGAAAATAAATCAAATTTCACTACAACAGTATAACTGAAATGTAAAAGAAAGGAACTTCTAAATGAACCTTTTCTTCAGAAAATATAACTTACATCAAAATTGCTATATCAAATCAACTGTTGTGAATATGAATCATTAATAAATAAACCTTAACTCCACAATCCAATCAGTATCGTCGTATGCAGATAGATCAATGCAATATATATATGTGGAAGCCAAGCGATAAAACGAACGGATCACTGTAATGACACATTGAACGTTGTCAAATTATTATGAAACGATTTGCAAATTCAAGGTCTCAAGGTGAGCATTCATCAATAAAAGATTTAGGTAGTTGTGTCTCATTATTTGTTATCAGATTGAGAAATTTATATGCAGTATTTGGGTAGCATAAAGGAATGGAATACTACTTGAATGATTAATTATATTAAATATGGAGAGATAAATATCGATCGGGAAATATTTCAGAGAAATTCGTTGTTACCTCATTATTCTTATCATTCATGATTGCAGTTGGCAATATTAATGAAATCGGTTATCTTTCTAAATAGTTCATTTGAAATTATACGAAAATTCAGTGACAGATAAGACTTGTTAATAGTGCTACATATTTGCATATATGTGAAACTCGGGTAAGTAACAGAGCGTTTCTTTGAATTGTGAAGAATGTTACGATTTCTTAGAATGATCAACGGAGATAATACTGCTCGAAACACTTCTCAATAATTTGACACTTACAGAGAGTGAAC
>JABVXV010000241.1:0-97394 GCA_013365325.1 Dipetalonema caudispina | reverse complement strand
ATTATTATTATTATTATTATTATTATTATTATTATTATTATTATTATTATTATTATTATTATTATTATTATTATTATTATTATTATTATTATTAATTATTATTATTATTATTATTATTATTGCTATTATTATTGTAGCATTTCTATTATAAATTTTATTGCTATGTAATTTTAACATTACTGTTAACATTAATATTGATATTACTCATTTTACTATCATTACTAATGGTTATTTATTATTGCTACAAATGATATAGTTTATTATTATGTAATTTTTTAAAGTTACACTTTTTCTTTACATCAGAAATCTTTTCTACTTTACATCATATTAACAATTACCAATTCGATACTTCATTTCTTTCCACATTTTTTGATCTCGATATTTTAGTTGATATATTCGTCTGCTTTCTTCTCAGAAAATTATCAATCAAAGAAAGAGAGAGAGAAAAAAAAAAAAAGAGAGAATATATTGGAAAGGTTATAGGGTATGCGACGTGATATTAGCTTAAATTTTGAAGAGAAAAGAGGACGAAGAAGATTTCCTCAATCGTTCCATTCCACAATCATTAATTTCATCCACAAGATTTAAAGTGCCGCTTCTGGGACGTATGCATTTTGATTTATTATAGTATACAACCAAGAGATGAGGCCAAATGGATAGACTTTCTCTTCTTCTCACTTTTGCCAATTTCATTTTTTCAATTTCAGAATTTGTTTTGTGAAATTGAATCAATCTTTAAACATTCATTTACCACTTCCAATCCTACTTCATTTTCACAATGCATAGCAATTTCTTCTAAATTCATTAATCCCCAGCATTAGCTTAATTAAATCAGATGTTTCAGTTTGGATTATTGATTCGATTGCTAATCAGTTAATCTGTTAAATTTTCGTCTTCAATCATGAAAGATGGACATACATGTAAATGTGGAAGAAAGGAAGGGATCGGATTGTATCGCTTAGGCAAAAAGGATGAGAAGGATAAAGTGCTATGACGTAATTTGAGGATTTTACCATAACGTGGAATAGAATCTCACAAATGATGACTGTCCTATTTGCAGTAACATTTTGCTGACCATTATTCTTCTATCGATGACCACTATCCACTATGGCCATCATTGACGCAACAAATCAGAATGGGACGGATGTCAATTATTCATTTCAAAATGTCATGTTGCATAATTTGAGTGTATATGTATGTGTGTGTGTGTGTGTCTGTGTGTGTGTCTGTCTGTATCTGTCTTTAAATATAAATATGCAAAACGGACGGATAGTTTTGCGCTAAGGGACAAAACCATTTGATTGATAACAACTTTTTTTTTTTCTTTCTGAAAAGATGATTTGGTCAAACGATAAGAATCGAAACACTCATTAATATGATTGAGGAAAAAAAAAAAAAAGAAAAAGAAAGAAAAAGACCCTTGTCTTACGATATCTTCTAAAATAGCAATCCGTCATTATTCCCGAAACTTATTTCTTTCCCATTTTTCCGTTTTCTTCAACATTGCAGAATCATTAATTTTTTTCCAGTTCTCGGATAAACTTCTCTTTTAAACTTCTTTTAAAAAATTTTCTTTGCAACTTTTTTTTTTTTTTTTTTTCTTGAAAATTCCAGAAATTATTGCAAATTAATGGCAAAATGTTGGAAATTTCGAGAATTATCACAAATGAATGGAAAATTGTTGAAAATTCCAGAGATTACTATCAATGAATAGCAAATTCTTTGAAATTCTGCGGACAAATGAATGATAAAATCCCGAGAACATATGAGTCTCAAAAATTGTCACAACTGAATGACTTATATTTGAAATCATTAAGATTCCCGTTGAATTTAATGCGGTTGATAAGCTTAACAAAATGGAAATGAATTGAAATAAATTATAAGAATAAGCAATTGGCTTAGATTTGTACCGCAAATTTGAAAATAGATTAAAAGATTGGCATTATTTGCTAAGTAAAGCAATGGTCAGCTACAATTCCAAAAATGTGAAATGAAGCAGAAAATGAAATTAAACATTAATCAATCCTTTAGAAGTATGCGATAATATCGGCAAAATTATTCACAAATATCGAATACGTCGAGTTTATCAATATCAATGATACTTTGAAATTTGAATTACTGAAATTTAAGAGACTAAAAAGAGCTGAAAAGTCATGGCAGTTTTTCCTTTTATAGTCATAAGTGTTCTTTTTATTTCATCACAACTGAGCGTTAGATTAGGATGAAAGATGACCTTCAACCTTCCAAGCATTATGTTAATTCCTTTTTGTCTTTCATCCAAATTTTTGATTTAATCTTTCCTAAGGTACAACAAATGGATTTTTTTTTTCTTTTTGTTTTTCTTTTCCTTTTTTCTGTAGCAATTATCACTTCGAATGTTTCACTTATTGTTGCGAATAAAAAAGCAAAAAAAAAAAAGAAGAAAGAAAAAGTAAAATACAATATAATGAGATGTAAAATGAAATTTTAAAGCAATCATTAATTGCTCACACTAAAAATGAATTTTAAAATTACATTTTCAAAAATTTAACGTTTTTTGTTGTTGAAAAAATTCTTCTTCAAAAAGTTTAATTCTCACCATTTACAACAAAATTTTTTTTTTATTTTTAATTACTTAAACAAATTAGATTATAATTTTTTTTTCAAATTAACTGACAATATTGAAAAAAAAAAAAAAAGTAATCTTAGTTTTTTTCAAAAAAAAAAAGGAAAAAGGAAAAAAGGAAGGAAGGAAAAAGATGCTATTCACCATTTGTTGCACTGATAACAAATTTCGATTTCGATTGATTCCTTTTTTTTTTTTTTTTTTGTCTTTTCTTTTGCTTTGTACCACATTTCACTGACATATGTTTTCAGGTGTCCTGAGAAATTTTACGAAATTATCATTAATCAAAAGATAAGGAAGGTATTGAATTGCAGTAGACAGGAAAGCAAATGAAAGAAAAAAAAAATGAAAAAAAAAAAAAAAAAAAGTAAGGTAATGAGAAAAGCTGTGTCATGAAAGAAGATGAAAATTAACGAACAATTTGCAAGAAAAGAAAATTTTTTTCATAAATTATTTTTAAGAATGATATTTCGTTTTTTTTTTTTTTTTTTTTTTTTTTTTTTTTTTAAAATAAATAAAAAAAAAAAAAAAAAAAAAAAAAATGAAAATGATGGGAAGAATAGAAGCAAAAAAGAAATGATAAGAAAAATTTAAAGAAAAAGAGGAAAGAAATTTGAAATTTTATAAATATTACCAAACTATAATTTTTTACTTTTTTTTTTTTTTTTTTTTTTGTAAAATAAAAATGAAAAATGAAAGAGAAAGCAAGCAAATAGAAACGAACTTTTCAACTTTTTTCACTTCTTTTTTTCATTTTGTTTTGCTATATTAAGTTGAATTTTAAAGGGAATAAATTTCCTTTTTTTTTTCATATTTGAAAATTTTAAAAACCACACTTCCTCCACTCTTTTAGGCTATTTACCCATTTGATGAATTATGATTGATGCAAATTTTGCTCATTTTAAAAAGAATAACGAAGAAGGCATGAAGTTTTAAATCTTAGCTTAGGAAAAAAATGAAAATTTTTTTTTAAAAAAACTTCTCTTTACAAGATCAGAAAAAAAACAATCTGTTTCAGATGCGGTAAGCATTCATCAATTTGTGGAAACAAGAAAAAAAAGTAAAGGGAATAAACGAAGAAAAGAATCTTTTTCTTTGCTACTCTTTCTCTCTCTCTCTCTCTTTTTTCCTATTCCTGGTAAATATTTAACACACTATGATTCAGTAATTTTGTGTTGGAAGTTTCAGTTGAAAAATATATTTTAAGAATTTTAAAATTCAGAAAAAAATCAAGAATTTTGAAATTTATGGAATAAAAAATTAAGATCTGTGTTTGAAAATTTTTCTTACTCTCTCTTCCTGGCAAATGTTTAACAAACTATGGTTCAATAATTCAGTTCTTAAGAAATTTTCGTTGAAAAATATATTTCATGAGTTTTGAAATTCAAAGAAAACCAGGAATTTTCAAATTTAAAAAAAAAGAAAACCTGAGAATTTGAACCAAACTATACATATGCTATCTATTTGAAATATTTGAAATATTTAAAAGGAAAAAAAGAAAAAAAATACGCTTCAATTCTTTTTTTCTAAACCAAAAGTAAGCCAATCAATTCTTTCTAGCTGAAAGACAAAAAGGTAAAAGGAGAAGGATTAATTAATGAACCCTAACCTTTGAAACAGGTTTCAGCCAAATGATAAATGTGTTAAGGAAAAAAGATTAGGGAGCAATTTGCTAAAAATTTTGGAAAATTTAATTAAAAACGAAGACTTTTTCTTGTTTTCTATTTATAAGTAAAAAAAGAAGTGAAATGTGAAAATAAAATATCAATCAAAATTTAATAGCTTTTCATCCTCACCAATATTTGCAGGAAAAAAAAAAATGTGAAAAAAATTGAATAAATGAAGTATATCTTCAGTTATAAAAAAATCTAATTTGAAACAAAAAAAAAAAAAAAGAAAAGAAAAACCTCACATTATTTTCTTTTCTATTTTTTTTTATATGAAGCTAAAAGTTAGAAATAAATATTATCTCTGAACAGTATATCTCTAAAGTAAAACTAAGGACAGTATCTTTAGATTATATGTCTCCAAACTAAAATGTGTGACAATATTTCTGGACAAAATATCTCAAAATTTCATGAGAAATATATGCCTCTAAATAAAACACTTATTACTTTAATTAAATTTCATACAATACAATAATATAAGAAGAATAATTTAATCAATTTGAAAAAAAAAATATATATATTAATTTTTAAAATTACTCTTCATTTATATTCTGTTCATCATCTAAAACTTTATCATTGTTCATTTGAATAATAATAATGAGTTCCTTCTTTTCTTCCATTCAATAATTCAATTCAAAATTTTCTCCCGGAAATGTCTTCTTTCTTTTTTTTTTTTTTTCTTCTTTCCCTTCCTTTACTTCCTGTACAGAAAAATTGCTAAATTTATTAAAATTTTTTAGTTATTTTTACTAAATTACAATTAGTTATTTAAAAAGAATGTGTCATTGTCGTCGTATGGAGCCCATAAAAATGGCGTAAATTAGTGCTATTTGATACAAAACTGGCGTATAATCCTCTCGTAATAACCATATGGAACTCATTTATCCAAATCGGACAAAGCGGCACACTAATAAATGTTTTACTTGGATTTATATTGTGTATGTTTGTGTATGTGTATGTATGTATGTATGTGTGTATGTGTATGTATATGTGAAACAATCTAGAATTGATATATATCATGTGAAGAAATTTCCATTTCAAATTACAGTAAATGTGTCCTGAAACTTTAGTAAAATATAGAATCGTTTTACTATATATATATAATTTAAAACAATCCATCTCAAACAATTCGTCTATTACTTTAGGAAAACTTTTGATTCCTTTGAAATCTTGTTGCAAATTAAAAAATAATAACATTCGGTAAAGATAATAACAAAATAGTTCCTCAAATATAAATTATCTATAAGAAATGGAAGAAGATGAACATTTGCTAAGTATCCGGAAAAATAACACAAGCATACGGTAAAGATAATAGTTTCAGGAATAGAGATATGCGTATGCTAGAATATCTAAGCCTGATCACAATCGACATAATGGTCGCATCATATTAACATTACGGAATATTGTACTAAGAACACAATATATTGTAGTATACCATACTACATGATACTGTATGTATTAACATTAAACCTATTCAAAAAGATGTACACTGCATGTGATACTATATTTATAATATACTTATTCATTACGGTATGGGAAACTGTTGAAAATAGTGTTGAAAGAAATTAATTATGGAACTTGATTAGAAAAGATCAGCACAGATGGAGATGAAGCATTCAAGCGTAAACATCCGGTCTACAGATGTTTCCATGGCCTATACGGTATTCCGATTTCTTACTAAACAATTAATTTGTACTACGCAGATATTTGATCTCTCATATATATACATATATATATGTCAGTTTAGATTTCACATATTGGAAATATCGGAGATCAAATGCTTTGTCAACAAGACCTACAACATATATTCAACACCAGATGCTATTGTTAGTCGGTAGCAGGAAGCGCTAAAAACCCACCATATCTGACGATATTCCAAAAGAAAAACGAACTAACAAGTCTTAGAAAGCTACTCATTTCTTTTCCTCTTAATTTTTTCAAAACAATAGAATCAAACTTGAAAAGAAAGGTAAATCAGAAATTTAAAAATTTTGAAACTACCGTACTTTTAATAGGAAATACTTTATGTGGAAAAAGGAAGATGTGTAACCTCCATTTCCACATGTCATATAATTGCGTCGTTTCATGGAGGCAATTACAGCGTTGAATAGATGCAAATAATGTCGCGGATATCAAATAACGCGACAATATTATGCTACCGTAATATTTGGCTCTTTTTTTATCATTTATATCCACTTAGCTAAATATCTTTTTAACTTACTTATCCAAATTCGAAGTAAATCGACAAATGCTTAGGAATAAAAGATGTGGAAAATATTATATATAAAATTAAGAATATATTATCGATAAAGCTATTATATTATTTAATTTGAATAATATATTATTACATACATATGCTTATGTATGTCATATCATCATATATTATCAAATTCCGATAATTTTATTCAAAAATTTTTTCCTGAACTAATTAATTAATTAAAAAAAAAAAAAAAAAAGAAATGGAAGGAAAAAGTAAACACTTAACCGAGTTTCATTGTATGGTAAATCTTTACATTGTTCCACGGTAATCGGTTGACATTTTGGTGATGATGGCGAAAAACGGTGTGTTTTACAAATTCCAATTTTATGCGTCATCATCAACCAATAGAAGAGTAAAATTTGCATTCGATTAAAGCATCCAAATAACGATGCTACCAAATGAACCATTATTCCATCCAAATAAGTTCAAAAAATGAATAAATAAATCAAATCGTTGTAGCAAAGCAAATTGTTCGACTTCTCGTTGATATAATTGTTATTGTTTCTTGTTAAAAAAAAAAATTTTAACAGTTGAATAAATGAATAATGCAATTATTAGCAGTTAGTAGTAAAATGCTTCTGGTGATAATGACACATACATATGTGAAATAATATGTGATATGATGTGATGTGATAATTATACTAACTGGAACACCCTGTAAAAAAAAAAAAAAAAAAAAAAAAAAATTTTTTTTTTTTTTAAAAAATACGAAAGAATATGCCTTCACATATATTTTACAAAAACACTTCATGCGAAATAAATGTTTTCGTAGTTGTTAAAGTAGCATCATCGTTTGACAATATAAATGATTGTTTGAAAATTGTTTTGAAGCAATAAAATATTCATTTAAAATTTACATTATATAAGTTTTGCATATGATTAATTCAGATTAACAAGAATATATCTATAAAATAGACATTCCATTATATAATTGATGTATGATTAATTTGGAACAATAAAAATACATTGATTCATTTGGGGAAATTTTATAATTAGCTTATTTGAATTGTAAAAGAGTACGTGTTGTTATAATAGTAAAAATTTATATGTTATAATACTTTGTTTAATTTGCGCATATTTATTGTATTAAAAACATTACAACAATAAGGATTATATATTATATAAGCTATGCTGATGTATTTATGCGTTTATTTATTGTCTGAGTAAAATTGTAACAATAAGAATTATTATATTACAATTAGTTCACTTCAAATGTATAAGTTATAAAGATGTATTTATGTGTATATTTATTGCATGAATATTTTTTAAAGCAATAAATATTTTATAATTAGATACGATTAAAATTTGGTAATGTTGCAATTTTGTTAAAAAAAAAATAACAAATTCAAAAAAAAAAAATCTTTTTAAATTAAATGAGTATAAAATTCAAAATCATACAATTAAACTATTTGAAATGATATAATTATTATTAGTAATACAAATCAAACAAACAGCCATATTTTTCTATCACAGTATATAATTGTTATTCGTAATTGGTATACTTGTAAAAATATACTTATTATTATTTAATAATTTATTTAATAAAAATTTATAAATATTGTTCCTATTTATAGACTATGTTTGTTATTATTTGATAAATCATTAATGAATGTTTGTTTACATCTTTTCCTTTTTCTTCCACTTTTTTTTTTTTTCTTTTTTTTAACAAAAGGATAAAAATTTTAATGAAGTCAAAATTTTAAAAAAAGAGAGTTTTGAAAAAGAAATACATAATTGAAAGTAATTTTTATTTGCTATGGTTACAAAATCACATCAAATAAAACAATGTGATATTTAGCTGAGTGAAAAACAATTTCGTGTCCATCTTCATTTTTCACACATAAAAGCATTTCTCGTACATATTGGCTTTTTCTAGAATAAATTATGTTGTTGTTATTGTTGTTGTTGTTGTTGTTTCTTCCGTTTTCTTTTTTTCTTTAAAAAAAAATTATTTTCTCTTTGTTATCTCAGGTAAATTCTAATGAATTATTTCCATCTTTCTAAAGATTATCAAAAATGTTTAAAAGTTATCAATTACAAATGAGTAAATGAACAACAAATGGGAATAAACAAATAGTGAAGCAATAAATAGGAATAAAAAAATTGGATGATAATGATAATGGTAATAATAATGATAATAATAATAATTAATGATAATAGTGGTAATTAATGATGTAACAGTGGTTAGTGATAATAATAATAATTAGTGATAATAATAATAACGATAATGAGTGATAATAATAACAGTAATAATGATAATAATAAAAACAATGATAATATTAATAATTGATGATAATAGTAATAATTAATGGCAATAATGATAATTAATGGTAATAATAATAATGATAATGATAACAACAATAACGGTGATAATAATAGTGATAATAATAATAATTAATGACAATAATAATAATTAATGATAATAATAATAATTGATAATAATAATAATAATTAATGATAATAATAATAATGATGGTGATGATGATAGTAATAATAATAATAATGATAATAATAATGATAATAATAAAAATAATGATAACAATAACAATTAATGATAATAATGAAACTTAATGATAATAATAGTGATAATAATAATAGTGGTAATAATAATAATAATAACAATAACAATAGTAATAATACTAATAGTTCTAATCATAATGATAATGATAATGATGTTTACAATTATGAACAAATAATAAGGTAAATAATAGTGATAAGATAAACTATGCAATATAATTAATAATTTTATCGAAAATAAATATTATTCCTATATGAATTTCAATGTCAAAAATATCAGAGATATAAAAAAAAAAAAGAAGAAATTATTTCTCTTTTTTTTTTTTTGTTGATATAATGATAAAAAAAAAAAAAAAAAGAAGAAAAAAAAAAAAACATACTAATAAGGTGAAAGAGAAACGAGGCGGAAAATTTGATAGATATGAAAGGAACTATTGCTATTACTATTACTACTACTACTACTACTACTACAACAACAATTACTACTACTACAATTACTACTACTACGAATATTCTCATAAAATTTTATTTCCTGACAAGATTTATTACCAACAATTAACAACAAAATAACACTAACTAACCAATTTTAGTGTTCATTCTTATCATCTTATCATTTACTTTTTCCCGCTTTTTCCTTTTCTTATATCACAAATCCTAAAAGTTATTTTCATCACATTTTTTCATTTATTTTTTTAAATTCATTATATGATAATATAAATAAAAATAAATTAGATGTATAACTATTAATTATAAATAAGAAATATTTGTTATTATGTAAAAATTACGGAATTTTTTTTGTGGTGAAAAAAAAAAAAAAAAATCAATATGATAGTTGATAAAATTTTCATAGTAAGCTTTTATTTAACAACTACTTAAAATGGGGGAGACAAACATTGAATACACATACATTCTTCATCCCAATTGTGCAAAAAGGATAGATCGGAAAGAAAAGATGAAATTTTTGAACATGAGGAAAGGAGGAGGAGGAGGAGGAGGAGGAGGAGAAGGAGGAGAATCTTATCAACTCCTCCCTTTCTTTCACCATCGATGGAGAGAAAAATGAAGAGGAAAAAGAAGTGAAAGAGGAGAAGGAGGAGGAAGAGGAAAAGGAGGAGGAAAAGGAGGAGGAAAAGGAGGAGGATACTGCAGTAGTAAGTTAGTAATAGGAGCATTCAAAATTCTTTTTCAAACCAAAACCACTTTTTCCCATTCTCTTTTTATCTCTTCCTCTCTCTCTCTCTCTCTCTCCCTCTTTATCTATTACATTTAAATTCTCTTTCATTGGATACCACCTATCACTTTACTTTTATCATATTTTTCTTCATTTTCTTCTATTCCTCTATGTATATACTAATATATTTTACCCATGATACTGACTAAATTGTCTATTCTTTTCCCATCCTATCTCAATAGCATCAAAGAAAGTCTCGAAAATTTGTCAATTTAAAAAAAAAAAAAAAAAAAAAAAAAAAAAAAAAAGCAAATTGTTTGGTGAAGTGATGAAGAGGAGCTCATTTACTAGTACATTCAACATATTCCATTAGGGTAATCATTCATTTAGTCGCCTGTTTTTAAAACCACTACTATTCAAATATTTGTGAAATAATAGGAAAAAATATTATCATTCCATTAATAATGATAATGATAATTTTCCACAATTAATAATTTATAAAATTTAACAAATACCTATTCAATTAACTAATTTTAAACGTTTCAAATTAAAATAAATATAATGGTAAAAAAAAAAATTTGCATAATCTAACATATTTATAATTTTAATTTTTAATTTCAACATTATCAGATTTATTTCCCTTTTTTTTTTTTCCTTTCTTTTTTTTCATATTTCAAAATTTAAAACGAAAAAAAATACTTTAAAAGCATTTAATGTTAATCTATAAATGATACTGTAAAGCATAATTCCAATCTAAAATTGGTACTGTAAGTTTCCTCTTTTGTTAAAAATGAAATAAACTTTTATCCGAAAACAAATTACGCTAATTTTATAGTATATATTTTCGATAAATATATATCCTGTGGATCCAATCAGTAATTCCAATGCTTAACAATTACAGTATTATTGATAGTTTGAAAATTTAATTTTAACATTTTCATAAATAAATTCAATTTCTTTTCCAAATTTGACATTTTCATAATTCTAATAATTTTAATTTAACATATTCAATTTTCCTTTTATTTTTCATTTTCTCTTTTTTTTTTTCTTTTCTTTTATTTCATCTTTTTTCTTTTTTGTTTCTTTTTTTTTTTTTCTTTACTCAATAATCATTTATTACAATAGTAATTGCTAAATAGGTGATGATAATTACAAGGATAAAGGCATAAAAAGGAAGAAAGAGGAAAAGAATGAGAAAAAGAGAGTAAGAGAGAAAGGGAAAGAGAAGAAAAGAAAAGGAAAGCAATTTTGTAGTTAAAATGATTTGCGATTAATTGTCATTTATATGTGACGTAATTTGCGTTTTATTCAATTGTCACATTCTTTATATGAGATGATTATTCGGCAATTTACAGTTCTCTCACACTAAATCTTCTAACAAATTTCTTTCTTCCTCATAAGAAAAAAAAAAAAAAAAAAAAAAAAAAAAAAACAAAAAGCAAGTAAATCTTCGCATAATTTACGACCTATTATTATATAATGTTTTAATTTAGTAATTAATTTGTAATCCATAATTACTAGCATTAAAAAAAAAAAGTAAAAATTAAACATTTGTTAAATCTACGATACTACAGAGAAAATATCTCTCGTATAATTTTTATTGTATCATATATACATATATATTTTTTTTTTTCATTTAATTATTATATATTATACCTATATTTTTCATATATATATATATTTTTTTTCATTTAATTATTATATATTATACCTATATTTTTCATATATATATATATATATTTTTTTTTTTCATTTAATTATTATATATTATACCTATATTTTCCTATTAAATTATAATTATATCTTAAATTTTCTTTCAAAATAATAAAAAAAAAATAACAAAGAAAAGAAAAAGAATGAATAGAATAAATGAATTAATAATGGGTATATAATTGAAGAAGTTAAAATGATAAAAAGAATAATTGGTATAGGCAGATAGATGGAAATGAAACGTTATCAATAAGTTCTTATCATCTTATCAATATAAGCTCCTTTGCTCGAAGATATTATTATATCGTTAACAGAAGCAGATCATTTTCAACTATTAGCCATCATCACACTGATAATGATTTATGATTCGTTGAAATCATCATTTGATATGACAACATATTGATATTTATATATAATAATCTTTTGTTTATTGTATGCATATGTTCCATTGAAAATTATCACAGTCTATTTTATCTGTTATCATTCATTTCATCGAAAACAATTAAAATTTAACTCTTTATCTCTTCCTCTCTTTCTCTCTCTCTCTCCTTCCTTTTTGTTTTTTTTTCCCTTATATGGAAAGTGAATTTAATTAATTTATGATCAATCAGTACGAATTAATCAATGATGTAAGTTGAGCATGTCGAAATTACTTAGCAATTATCATTTTTCATCATTATTTAGTGAAATGAATTTTTCATTTCCATTTTGTTTGTGATAACAAAATGATAACAAAGAAAAAAAAAAAAAAAAGGAACAGTGAAAGAAAGAAGAGAAAGGAATGGTATGGAAAGGATTGAAAAGCAAGATAATGTATTTAAATCAATATTAAAAATATATATTAATTAAAATTTTTTAATTACAAAAAAAAAGAAAAAGTTACATTAACTAGAAATAAAATGCATTATCATCCATTTCGTTAAGATTTAGTCATTTACCTTAAACCTAAACTTTACCTATCATCCTTTATTTACAATCTATATTTTTTTTTTTATCTCTCATCTCTCAATCTTTTTCATCTGCAAATTTCCTTTTACCTATATCAACTTTTAATCTTCATCACTTATTTTAACCTCTATTTTACCTATCATTTTTTTTTTCAATCTTCATCTTTTTTGCTTCTCTTCCACTTCAAATACTTTTCTTTTTTTTTTTTTTTTTTTTTTTTTAAAAGGTTGATGAATAAATATAGATAAATGGTAAAAAAAAAAAGCAAGAAAGGGGTAGCAAAAGTTAAAAGAAGCCATATATTTTTGATTATAAAAAAAAAAAAAAAAAAAGCCGAAGATTCTTTTCAATCATTTTTTGTCTCCTCTCATAATTGAATATTCATATCGGATTGTTCCGTGCTTTTTTTTTTTAACGATAACGAAACGTACGAATGAACAGAGATACGTATACGCTTAAAAAAATGAACATTTATAATACATATATATATACATATATTATCTATATTCAACAATTTATATAGAAATTTTTTTTTTCTATTTCATTTTATCAGTAAAATAAAAGTAAAAGAGTTATAAAAGGAGGGATAAATAGTTATCATATCAATACAATATATGCATATTTAATTTTCTAATTCATCTTATCAGTAAAATAAAAGTAAAAGAGTTATAAAAGGAGGGATAAATAGTTATCATATCAATACAATATATGCATATTTAATTTTCTAATTCATTCAGTAAAATAAAAGTAAAAGAGTTATAAATAAGGGATAAATAGTTATCATATCAATACAATATATGCATATTTAATAATAACAATATTTTCTTTCTATATATTTATGATAAAATTTATTTATTTATTTTTTTCCAGAAAAAAAAAAAGAGTAAAATAAAATAAACAAATAAAAAGTTAATATTAGTATTTTTATAATAATCTATAAATATATAGTAATGTAGAAAAAAGAGAAATAAAAACATTTCATTTATGATTGCCTTTTTTTTTTTTTTTTTTTTTTTTAATTAACAAATTATGAAAGAGAGAAAAAGAAGGAGAGAGAGAGAGAGAGATAGAGGAGTGAAGAGAAAGAAAAATGAAGGTTAGCATAAATTTAAATTATTTTATGAAAATGCATATTAATTCAGTAAAAAAAAAAAAAAAAAAATTTTTTTTTTCAATATTAATTTCTTTTACTATTGATGTAATTTAAGGGGTGCTATTTTTATCAGCAATTTGAGAAAAAAGGAGGAAAGAAGGAAGGAAAGGGAGAGAGAAAGAGAGAAAGAGAATTAACATGAATTTAAATCATTTTAAATTACTATTTTGAAGTAAAAAATGTCATCGCTGTCACTAATCGTACATTTGGATGATTCAATCAATCATATATGATCATCCATCGATGGAAAACCGAAATAAGTAAGTGATGCAATACTTTCGGTCAGATTTACGAAAGTTTGAACTTCAACCTTCTAAACAGAAATATTAGTTTCATCAAAAAATGATAGTATATATAAATTAATAAATAACTACAATATTCGAACAGATTCTACTTTGTATAATTTTATTTCTTCTGAAAAAAAAAAATTTCAATTCATTAATTTCTACTAAATATATGTTGAATATTTCACATTCTTTGCATTGCAAATAATTTATTTACAAAAATTATATTATATTACAGCAGAATAATTTCAAAAGAATTGTAACAACCAAAAAAAAGAAAAAAAAAAAGAAAAAAAAAAGAAAGTACATTACAAAATAGTTTACAAGTTAAGCAATTCAGATTGTAATTTACTCGAGACGATAAAACATTTTAAAAAGAATGGTTAACAGGAACAAACTAAATGTAACAATAAAATCAAATTAAACATACCAAAATTTGAAATACATGAATTGATAAACTTAAATTGGGAAACCATCATTGAAGATGTTTTTGAAAGAAAAAAAAAAAAAGAAAGAATCTTTATCAAAAATTTATACTATTTAAAATATTATTTCTATATGATCTACAAGAAATCTAAAGGAAAATGGCACTTATTTTCAAATTTTCGAATTTAACAAAAAAAAAAAAAATCTCTAAGGAATCTTTTCAAAAAAAAAGATTTTATTTCTTGTTTATTCAAGTAATACTGCAATTGATTTATGGACTATTATTAAAACAACTTAAATTGATCTAAAATTCAGAATTACTGATCTATAAAACAATAAAACTTTAATTAATTTTAGCTTCATAACATACTAATTGATGGCCTATAATGGCCTGGTGCCATATTTAACTGTTCAAGGATCGGAATGCTCACCGTAATCCAGTGATATTTATCCGGACATCTTATATCATATGATAATGTATGGGTTAATTTCAAATTACATAAAATTCGTGTTCGAATGCCATGTTTAGTTCCATTTTTTGGTACAGGTAAACATTGAATTTCAATTAACTCCGTTGGCATTTCAATCACATTTCGACCATTCACCAGGATTTGCTGCAGATATAGAAAAATAAAAGAAGAAATTTGAAATCTTTTTTTTTTTTTTCTTTGCAGCAATTTTAAATTTTCGATTTTAAATTAAATTTAAATCTGAAAGAAGTTGATATGATTTTTTAACAACTGATACATTTGTAGTCTTATAGTGTGAAGAAATGTTCAATCATTTTTTTTTTTTTCTTAACCTATCTAGAAAGTTTGTCGTTTTCGTTTTTTTTTTTCAGTTTTTTTTTTTTTTTTTTTTTTGATTCTTGCTCATATATAACAAATTACACAATTGAGAAAATAGCGACTTTGATAAAAAGTAAATTTTTACAAAATTTTTTAAGAAAAAAAAAAAATTTTTTTCCGTTGCACCTGAAAAATTTTTCAGGAGAAGAGATATTGGAAAAGAACTGGCACAAAAATAAATAAATTATTTTTCATCATACAACTAACTACTGTACTTCATTATCATTATCACTACCAACAAATGTTATATGTTCTCCTATCATCATTATCACCATCATCATTATCATTATTATCATCAACAACCAATCAATAATCATCAGATATAAAACAAGTGAATAAAGTAACAGTTACAGTAATTGGTACTTTTATTGTTTTTACTTCTTCCGTAAAATTAAATCTGAAAAAAAAAAAAAAAAAACAATTTGAATTTGAAATGCTGATAGAATTTAACATAATTGAATGAGTGAAAATAAACAGAACTGAAACAAGACTTTTTGAGTAATTTGAATAAATAAGTCACTCCAATTATTTAACTGGAACAGAAGTAGGAGCTAAATTAAAAATTTCAATATGTTGTACGAAATTTATATATATAAATTTAGATGAAACTAACTTCCATTAGCTAGAAATTGAACAGAGAAGAAGCTATTTGATGCTCTTCAAATTCATATTTGCCTAATTTTTCCTTCGCTAAATTCCAATTAAGCTTCCAAAATTTCACACGACTACTTCAATGCTATCTCAAACTAACACCAACAAAAATAATACACATGAGGGATGTGAAAATTTTTTTCTTTAAAAATTTTTAAATCTTCAAAAAACAAAAAAAAATCTGTCTAATTTTTCCTTTGCTCACAAGCAATCTCTCTCTTTCTCCTTTTTTCTTTATCCCATCAAAGGCAACTTCCATAGTGGTAAAATTGCAAAACAGGTGAAAAGAAAAAAAAAAAAAGAGATTCAAATAAAGTTAATATTTATCTTTCATGAAGAAAACAAATCTATGATCATAAACAAAACTATACTGCAATAAAGAAAAAAAAAAACAAAGAAGGAAAAATAAACAAATAAATAAATAAAAATATAATATATATTATAGGAATCAAAAACGAAAAATAAAAATAAAATGAATAATTTATTACAAATTTTCATTGCATTCTTTCAAGAAATGTAAAAAAAATTTTTTTTTTCCTCTTTTTTTTTTTACCTAAATATCCTTAAAAACAGGTAAGCATGCATTATGAAGCAATAAATACGCAACAAACTTTACGATTTTTCAGTCCTAAAAAAAAAACGAAAAAAGAGTCGTCCATTAAAAAGAAATCATAAAAGTCAAAGAAAAAAAAGAAGGGAAATAAAATTTGTATAAATTAAAATGAAATGAATTAAAAAATTCAATTAAACAATATGTCATTTTATGGCATACACAACTTTTGACTGTCATTCTCATATTTTGTGCATAATTTATCATAAATATGCTTAATTAAAACTTTCAATTAGAAAGACAAAAAATAATTGAAATATTGGAAATAAAAACCCCATAGAATTACAGGATTAATAGAGAAATAGAAGTTAATAAAAAATTTTAAAAAGTATGAAAAATTTTATTAAACGATTTGAAAAAAAAAAAAATAAATAAAATTGCCAATTATTCAAGCAAAATCAATTTGAAAAGAATGAGATGTAATGTACTTTTCGTATTTTCTGCTATAAATATTTCCAGAAAAGGTCAACAAAACTATCTCAATTGCAATCATCTATTTCTTGCACATTAATAATTTATCAATTTGCATATTATCACAATACATCACGTAACATACGTATACTACGTTAACTACATATGTATATGTTTATTAACACTTATACGAACTTTCAAATATTGCAAGAAAAAATTTAAAAAATTTGGAATCTCTTCCGGAAGCTAACGTAACATCTTTTTCCATCTATCCCATTAAAAAAATCTCATAAACAAGTCATTAAGTAAACATCATCATCATCATCAAAATTGATCTAATCTGAATGCAAACATAACATTCTTCAAATATATTTTATCCATTTCAAATATATTTTCTCTATTTTAAGTATATTTTATATCCAATAAATTAAATGTATATTTTAACCATTTTAAGTATCATTAAAAGATCTTTTATGAAATGTGTGGGAAGAATTATCTGATAATAATGTAATCATACATATGTTATTTGTTGCTTATATGAAAAGAATCCTCAAAATAAATGAAGAAAATAGACTTTATCTCAGATGTAACAAAACGCAGGGGGGAAAGAGGGAATATTGGAAAGACAGAGATGAATTGTTATTTTTTAGGATATATAAAATTTAGAATGAAAGAAAACAAAAGAATGAGAGAAAGAGAAAAATTGAAGAATGAAATGATAAATTGGCATTGTGCTTTTCATTCAAACCATTACAAATAGCTAAACATAGAATATGTCAAATTTTGGAATAATTAAATATGATTTATTTAGGATATATCAAATAAATGATAAATCATATCGAAATATCATCTCACAATATATTTTGTTATTTAGGAGAAGAAAATTGGACGGAAAGAAAAAGAGAAAATGGCATAAAAAGTTGTTGAAATGATATTTGGCATATAAATATAGATGAATCATTTCATTATAATTATTTATGCAAATTTAATTAACAAATATATCTATGATAGCGTAAAAAATCATAATTCAAAGTAGGATTTAAAAAAGAAAATATACTAATGATTGAAGTAGTTAATGATAGAGGAAACATTACATTATCGGATAATTTCATTCCTGGATGATTGAATCAAATATGATTATAATCGATATACTAATATCGAATAATATATCAACAATTATTGCTATTTTAATATATCGTTTAAGAGTTATTATATATATATATATATAGCAATATGTAATGCAATTAGCTTTTTTTTTTTTTTTTTCTTCTATCTGTAATATTTCATTAAGTTAGCATTAATTAATAGTAATATATTAGTTTAAAATTACATAATCAAATTTATATTACTAATTACTAAATTAATTCTTCAGCATTCATTTGCGAATTTTCTCTATTCCTATGAATCTTTAAAAAAGAAAAAAAAAAATGAAAAATTACTATAGAGATGATCTAAAATAATATAAAATTATTAATTAAAAAAAGAAAAAACAACAAGTAATCATAATTAGAAGAATTAATTGCAAATATTATATAGTAGCTAAGGAATAAAAATATCAAATATAATACATATATTATTTATTACACATATATATATATATATACATATATTATTTGTTCACAACTATAGAATCCTTCATTTACATATAAAATATCAAAAATCTATTTGTATTAAAAAAAAAAAAAAAAAATTTTATTTATTTTTTTTTTTTTTTATAAAGGTAAAAAGGATAGAGAAAAGAAGAAAAGTGGAGAAAAAAAAAAAAAAAAAAATTTTCAAGTTGCTTTCTATCATTTTACTATAATATAAACTATTCATTCATATCTCTACCACAATCTTTTTTTTTTTTTTTTTTTTTCTGATTTATTCTAAATATAATTTATTGATGGAACGCAAATAATACTACGCATATACTAAACGGAGGAGAAAAAAGAGAGAGAGAGAGAGAGGGAGAAAAAGAAAGCAAGTCGAATGATCGAGAATGATGTATTGGATAGATTTTGAGAGGGGTAATGAAGCTTTACCTTTTTTCAACCCATCTTTTTACCTGTTGTATAAAATCCATTAAATAAATTTGTCTTTTTATCTTGCTTTCTCGCCTTTCATCAATTTTTTTTTTTTTTTTTTTACCCCCTTTCCTCCTCCAAAATATATTTAATTCATTTATAATCTATCAGTGATAAAAATAAAAAATGAAAATGAAAAAAAAAAAAAAAAATTTATTCGATATCATAAATCAATAAGTATTTGATATTATATTAAAAAGGAAAATATTATTCTTATTAAAATGTTTGGGTTTTTTTTTTTTTTTTTTAAATTTTTTCAATCGATGAATTTATTAGAGAATTTTTTTCTTAGAAGGAAAAAATTTTCTATAATTATAAACATTATGCATAATCTGAATTATATACATATAAATTGTTTTATACATTTTACTACATTTTAATGAGCAAATTTTATTTGCTTATTTAATATGAACGAATTTATGTAATTAACAGAAATTAAGTATTATTCCAAGGTAGAGAGAGGAAATGGAATGTAACTAAATTAATAAAATATCATTAAATTTTAAAGTATAATGACAATAACATTGTCAAATTTTACCAACTGATATAAAATGAATAAAAAAGTAACATTTAATTTTTTTTTCCTATAAACGTACGTAATAATAAATCAACGTATCCAAACAACAGTACTTTTTATGAGAATAATTATAGACAAATATCTTTATTAAATTTAATGGAATTTTAAATTTTTTCCGAAAATTGCTATATAGTGTGTTTAATTAAAATAAATCTCATAGAATCTTTTATCCAGCCAAATCATTTCGGATTTCTCAGATCATAGATTTAGTTAAATAAATACTTGAATACTTATCATATATTTATATGTCAAGTGTAAAAATAAATGAATCAAATAGAATGATTATTGATTATTGTTATGCAAATTTTGAACAAATCATTCATTTCTTTCGTTTTTTTTTTTTTTTTTTTTCTTCCTAAAAATATCAAATTAACAGATAGATTTTACATCCTACATCTATCTTGACATCATTTATTATCATTATAATTGCTATTTATCAGTAAAAATAATCACTATCATTGATCATGATAACAATCACTATAATATGATCACCATTCATAATAATTACAATTACCTAATTTTATTTTCTAATTATTGTGAATCATAAATTAATAAAAAAAAAAAAAACTCTTCTCTCCCTCCCCTCCCCCCTCCCAAAAAAAAAAAAAAAACTAGTTTTCAGAGGGGAATTCACTTTATACAACACAATGATTTATTTGGATTAATTTTTTCTGGTAGAAATAAAAGCAGTACATAATTGAAGTAAGAGAAAAGGCGGGGAGAGCGGGGAAGATTTGGGAGAACGGGGAAAAAAAAATGATAGAAAATGATAAATCGATAAAGTATGAATATTGAATGAAAAAAAAAAAAAAAAAAAAAAAAAAAAGAAGCAATTGTCGTATGTGTCAACCCCGCTTTCAAACTACCACTTTCAACTATCATCAAACAAAACACTAAAAAACCACCCGCAATCCAAGACTTCTTAATAATTTATTACAGCAATTTATGAATACACAAAATGTGCCCATAAATTAGGTATCAAATAAACACAAGAAGAATATTTAGGCACGTTACATACATACACATACACATATACATACATACATACATACATACATACATACATACATACACACATACATACATACATACACAACATACACAACATACATAGCAAGATTAAAATATGTTGATGAAAGAAGAGGAAAAAGCATCATTTGTAAATAATTATACAGCTAATTTTATAATTACTCCGAATTATTCCGATCAACAAAATTCTTCCGTTTACCTGAATAATTAATTAATACTTATCAATCAATCATTAGGGTATATTCCTCTGTCATTATACGTGAAATGTTTTTTTCGTTACGTAACTCATTGCATTTCTATTATCATCATTAATATATGTATGTTAGTTTGAATATTCTTTAACTTCTTTAAACTATTCAAATTTTTTTCTAATTTTAGGAGACAAAAATAAATTTAAAAGTTAAAAAAAAATTTGTGAATTTCTAAATTCTCATATTTTTTGTAAAAATGTAAATTTGCAAATTAAGCTAAAGATTTGCCTACGATATGATCAGGGAAATTCTTTGTTGAATTTCAATCCTTCTCCTATTTATAAATTATCATCATCACTATCATTATCACTATCATCATCATTATCATCATTATCACTATTACGAATTCTCAATGATTGTTTTTCTCTTCTCCCTTCCCGAAAACTTTAAAATCAAATTCATTATTTGACCCTGAAATTCGAAAAGAAATCAATGAATTTTTTGCTAGGAATGAGTTATAACAATACTTTTAAAACAGCAAATACACATACAAACATACACACATACATACATACATACACACATACACACATACACAAACATACAATATATATGCATACAATTTTTGTATTTTCAATAAAAGTAAAAAAAAAAAATGAAAATTTTCAAAGATTTTTAAAAAAAAAAAAAAAAAAAAAAAGATAAGAATTGTGAACCAAATAATTCATGACAAATGTTACCAGCCAAACAGCATGCACATACACATTGATAATTAATTACTGGAACACACTCTATCCCAATCTTTTTCCACCCCCCCCCCTTCCCCCCTCCCATACCTCCCCCCCTTTTAACCCCCTCTTTCCCCGATAAATTCCCTCTGTCTATTGGAAGTAGACAAAAAATTTTTTTGAAAGGGAACATCAATAATGTAATGAATTGAAAGAGATTGGGAATATTTTTGCTATAGAATTTACCCCGGGGGGGGGGGGGGGAGGAATGAAAATTAATCCTATCGTGAATTTACTGACTAAAAAGATTGATCAGTAAAAAATTTATTGACTAAAAATCAATCTTTTATTTTAATCCCTAGAAAGTTACAAGAGTGATGAAAAATGAGAAATTTTTTAAATGAAAAAATTTTATGATCATTTTTTTTTTCTTTTAGAATTTAAACTTTTTAAAATAGAACTAAAAAAAAAAAAAAAAAAAAAAAAAAAGAATGGTAAATTTAAGATTGCTAAAGATTAATCTGTAACGTAACGATTGTAAAGTAATTGATAATACATAACCAAACAATGACAATTAAGAATGCAATAAATTAATGTTAGATAATGATTGACTAAATAATGATAGTTTGTAGGCTATTTTATTTTAATTAATCGTTCAAATTGTACATAAATTTTAAATTAATTTTGAAAATACTGTAATAATATTTGGATAAAAAATAATGAAAAAAAAAAAAAAAAAAAACATATACCTTTTTGATTTCTTTCATTTAAATTTCTAAAAATTTCATTTTTAACCAAATAATTTTTTTTAAGAATTAAATTAAAATTTATTTCAATTTCATATATATATATATATATTGCAGTGTTTTGCTCCAAAAAAAAAAGAAATTGAAGAGGAAAAATAGGTATAGATTGATAAAGAGTGATAAAGTGATTAATAAAAGAGAATGAGAATTGATAAAGTGATAAAGAAAGTATCAAATATTGAAACAACTAATAGATACATTTTTTGTAATAAATTTACTTACAAAATTCCACACATTTTCTACTTCTTTTTTCTTTCATTTTACAATAATAATTCATCCTAACAAACTATTTTTAAAATTTTAAAAATATTCAAAATATCATTATTAATTGTAATTTTACATGTAAAATTACAAGATGGGGGAGCAAAAAAAAAAATATTATCAAACGGTGATTATATTCATAGAAAGAATTTGTGATAATTTGCAAAATTGAGGAATAACGCGAAAAAATTAAAATGAAATAATGCAATTCTTGTCTGCTTGCAATTCGGAATATTTCATTTTACAAACTAATATTTTCATCTAACTATTCCCAAGGTCATTAATGACTTATTCCAATTAAATAATTAAGTACCGATCACAATCTAATACCGCAAACAAATATGATTTGGAAGTTTCATGTTTTAAAAGAACAAAGAAATTGCAAAACATTTTTAGTTAAACAAATTTCATGCCTTTTAAATTTAATTCAATAAGCAATATTACGTAGGCATTATTTTTAATTTAGATAAAATTAACTATAAGCAATTTAGGTGATAAATGTCAGTTGAAACATTTCACATTTCATCAAGTAGAAATGATTTTTATTTTAAGAGTTAAATTTCTAAAAATGAGACGGAAAAGAAAAAAAGCTAAAATTACCTGAAAACATTTTAATACAACCATTGGAAAGAAATAGTGAAAATCAAATTCCACTACAGGAAAAGCATTTTTTACCATTGCAGCCAGTGTTTTATCATCTAGAATATTCTTGTGAACCAAAACTTCAGTATTCCGGCTGAAAATATATTCCTAAACCATATTTTTATCATCACAAAAATTTATTTGAAAAAAAATTTAAAAAAATTTTTCAAAAATTTCCCGTTAGAAATTTCCACAAAAATTATATTATCTATTAAATAAACAAATAACAACATTTAGGATGTAATAGAATGAAAAAAAAAAAGTTGATTAATTGATAAAATGATAGTTCGACTAGGAAATAAGCTAACAAATTTGTTGGTGATTACTTCTTTTTTTTAAAAAAAAAAAAAAAGTGATCGTATATATATAGATAAATGATGTTTAAATGATAAATTGATATAGCAAAATAAATAAGTAAAATAAATAAGCATTGAAGAAAATTAAAATTAAGTAAATAGATCAAAGTAAAAAATATTTTTTCTTCTCCAACTTACTTCACTGTTCGTAGAATTGCAAATTCGATGAATAATCCATCAATTGAAATGGGAATTGGTAAAAATCGAGATAACTTATTCGCAAATTGTACCCTTTTCTGTCGATATTCCTCTGCTTCTTCAACGATTTTTAAAAAATCAGATGCTCTAAAAATTATTTTAATCTAATTACTTCATTTTATCAACAAAAATGTGTATTTTAATATTTTGTTAATTTAATACGTATAATCACTAATATTTTTGTTGAAAAAAAAAATATAACTTAGCTTATTTTACTAAAATAGTAAATAAATGAGAATTTGATAACATACCTTAAATCTATCTTTTTCGCTTTAATTTCATTTAATGGAAACCAATTAGCACCCAATGATTCAATATCAGCGATTACTTTACGTTCACCACCTTAAACATTAAAAGGTAAATGAATATTTAACAATTGCTTCCAATCAACTATTACGAAACTTTCGTAAAAAACAGGTACTGAAAGAATTTTGCGGAAAAAAAAAAAAAAAAAAAAAAACTAAATTTAGTAAAATTTTTTAAAGTAAATTAAGAAAGGTAAGAACAATCAAATTGATTAATTATTCCAGTAATCGTCTCAAATAATTTCGTTAGCTAATTTATTGGTAATTATATTTACAATATAACAATGTAATACGATTATATATGTAACGTAAGTTAGATTTAAAGCAAAAGAAAAAAAAAAAATTCATTCCCAAAACTAAAGATAACCTAATTTTGTGTAACTAACCGATAAGATTGCAATAAAATGAAAATCGGTACCATCCAGAGCCTTGTACTTGTACACTTAGTAATTCTTCTGGCTCACATTTATATCCTGTCTCCTCGAATACCTCTCGAATAACGCCTTCCTAAAAATAATCATGCAAATTATTCTCTGCCATAAAATTGTACTTATCGGATAATTTGAAAATAGGAAGAAATTATTATCGATTGATCAAAAAATATCCAAAATAATTTGAAATTTTTAATAAAAAATCCAATTATCAAAGAAAAAAAAAAAGGATGCTTTTAAAAGATACAAATGTCTAAATCTTATTCATTGTGCTTCAAAATGATTGAAAAACTCTGAAATTTTAACTTCTTAATGTTAATTGAAATATTTAAATTATATGAAAATTTAATTTCCAAATTAGCCATTTGTGTTAAATTTTAATATTCATACTATAACCACAAAAACAAAGTAAACAATAACCAATATTGTTTCACCCGGTTCAACACGTCCAGCTGGAACATACCATCTGAAATGATGGAATTGAAATCTTGAACTACTAATACCGATAAAAACGATTAAAATATTGAACTGTAAAGTAAAATTTTAAAAGATAAATATGTCTAAAACTTTATAAGTTCCTCTAAAAACGATTGAAATATTTTGAAATTTTAAAACAAAATTTTAAAAGATAAATATATCTATTATAACGCTTTCAAATATCATCGATATTATCCACATTTCCTTGCAACTACTCTCAATGTTATTCACCTTTTTTTCTCAATTTTTACACCTTTTTTTTTCGAATTTTCAAAATTTGGAATTCTAAAACATCAAATATAATAATTCCTTAAGTTTCATTTTTCAATTCCAGTACTAAAAAAAAAAAAAAAAACCGTCTTTATGAGTTAATTTTACAATTTTACCACATCAAAACAAACGATACATATTGATAAATGCTACAAACTTTCCCAAACATCGTCGTTTTGCTTCTTGTGTAAGAAGTAATTCCAAATTACCGTCATTACCTTCACGGAAAATTATACCAACCGTAACGTATGCTATATTTTCACCACAACGAATTTCGCCACATTCGGAAAAGAATTTTTTTTTTTTTCAAATTAATTCAACAAATTTGAATTAAATTGCTTATTTAACAATGATTGAAATTGATGTATAGAACTAAAAATATACATTGAAATGAGTGAATTTTAATTTTTTAAAATCTACAAACTTTCTTCCGGCTTTTCTTTTCCATGAAATAGCTAACTAAAAACAAGATTGCAAATCATCGTTTTTTTCAAATTAAAAGAAAAAAGAAACTTTGAAATTTCTGGAAACTCTGAAATCTTTCAAAAGGCTTGTATATTCATACATAAAAGTAGCATCACTTAATAAATTATTAAAATAGGAAGTACTATTCCATTCATAGAATAATACCAAAAATATTATTTATGCAACAAAAGCTAAATCTTAATCAAAAATTAAATTTTGTTTTTTCTTTTCTCATAATTTCATTTTTACTTTTCCCACATTTTTGATATAATCGTTGCATTAAAAACTATCATCGTCCTATAAGTAAGTATCTCAGGGAAAGAAAATATAAATGAAAAAATAAAAACTTACTTCCAAATTGCATATCAATAGATTGATCAGTAGCTTCATTATCATTATCATTGCTTACATTTGTGATAACTTTGTTATGATCAACAACTTCTGACATATTCAAGAATACTGTAATAAATTTGAAAAAATGAAAAATAAAATTTTCCTTTGAATTTTTTATATTTATTTTAACGATAGCTATAAAAAGCGCTTTTTATTACGATAATTTTTCTTTTTTCTTTTGTCGATAATAGCATAAAATTAGTTATGTACTGTTTGAAGCAATAAAAAAACAAAAAAAAAAAAAAAGAAACCGGAAAATACAAATAGTTGATAAATTTTCCGGTTTTATACTTAATATGAACGGAATGATATTTATACTAATTACTATTCTATTAAAATTTCATTTGAATATCAGTAAATATATTAGCGAAATGTGCATCATTTATATCTTTATCTCAAGATTCATATCATTCCAAGAAGTAGGGCATATCATTCAGATTAATTAACATAAAGCATTGATACAATAAGCATTTAAAATTTTAATTGTAATGAAAAATTAATAAATTAGTAAGAAACTAATATGATATTTATTTGAAAAATTCCTTTTAATCAAACATCTTCCTATTTTTTTTTTCGAAAATTTGACGAAACAAATTTCTTATTTATTTTGGCATTTCCCTTCCTAAAACACTCTATTAGATTTTTATTGAATCAAAAAAAAAAAATGAAAATTAACATTAATAAAATTGGAACAAGTTGTATCATTCCTACTTGTTCTATTTTGATCTTTAAATTTCAACTTGTTTAAAAATTTTTACTTATTTATTAAAATTAATATATTTACTTTTTCACAAATTCCAACAATTAATTTTCATTCAAATATACTTAGAAAGGAAGATTCATATAATATATAAGAACTATTTTATTGTTTTTGTTGATAAAAAAGAAAAAAAAAAATTCATACAACAAATTTAAAGGATATAACAGGAAAGGAATGATAATACAATTCAAAATTATCTCTGAATTGATTCATATCATTGATAAGATTCAAATATTATTTTACACGAAAAATTTGTTAATTTTATACAAATACTATGCAAAACTGCTAAATACTAAATAAAATACTTTTAACAAATATCTTTAATCCGTTCCATTTTTCCGATTTTAGATTGAAGCAAGCAAATTAACAATCAATGATTAGGTTACTTAACTGAATGCTCTGTAAAGAAGCTTATGAGAATATTTTGGATAATTTTTGGCTTATCTTCGGATTTGCTTCGATCATTTAATGCTAATGAAATTCTTGGCTAATTGCTAATAAATGTTTTCTTAGCTAACTCTATAAAAATCAAAAGATTTCAACTCATTCGAAGTGAAAACATAACATTTCCATTCATAAAATCATTTCTATCATTAATATAAATAAATAAGAAATCAAATAATATAAGCTTTTAGCAATAACAATTGTCCAATACATCCACTACTTTAAAAGCAAACAAAAAAAGAAAAAATGAAAAATTATTACAATTATGGAATAATTCAAAAAAAAAAAAAAAATCTCACAATTGTTCAAATTATTTCAATTTTAATTTGGGAAATTAAAAATAAGCCAGAAGTTGTCTGAAATATTTTTGTAAAGTTTATTATGGAATTAATCAGCTAGATATATATTAATGTCATTTCTTAACCTAAAACCAGGAGAACCCGAAAGATTAATGATTTTTGTTTGATAAAAGCATTCGGTAAAAATATTTTATTGTTTTAATTTTTTCAAAATATTTGGAAAATTTATATGGGAACTAACAAATCTTTCATGCGAATGATAATTGGAATTTTATCTGTAATATCCCTGCAGATATTTTAATCAATTTCCCTTTCCGATAAACTTATCTGAGAATTCTAGAAGTGAACTTTTCTTCTGACAAGGAAGTGATTGATTATTGCAAAAGGTCAAATAAGATGTAAAGCTTTTACATTCGCAAAAACTCACTATACTTCTGTTATGAATTCATTTGAACTTATCAAATTGAAAACTGAAAGCAAAAGGAAGAAAGTAAGTAATTAAGTACAAGAAAGAAAAAAGAATGCTATTTGAGCTACTGTCATTTAAGAGTGAACTGAAGCAGAAATTACGAAAATCTAAAAGAAAAGAAAAGAATATTTAAAACAAAAAAAAATCTGTACCTTTTTATTGGAAATATTTCTATCAGACCATTAAAAAGTTTGCAAAAATGTTGCAATTTTGTTAACAAATGGTTAAAACTATTTGAAATCATTGAACATTCCACGAAAAATTTTTGAAAACTACTCGAATGTTTCAATCAATAATATTAGATAAATAATACACGTTTTAATCATTGAAAGAAATTTTAACTTTTAAAATCGTATTGAAACAAATGATGCTAATAAATTTAATACATATGTCTAATCTTGAAGAAGTTAAAAATTTGAAAAGGAAAACAAATTTCTTGATAGTATTACAAGATATATGCTAAAATTTTTACAATTGTAAAATGAAGATTAAATTTGGATTTATTATTTTCAAAAAAAATTCTCATAAATTCAAGATGACTGAATAAAATACACAGCAAGATGGCATAAAATAACTGAGCAATTTTAAAATATGCATCAAAAATGAATCAAAGATGAATGTATTTTCTAGGATAGCATATATTATGAATATTAAATTATCACTGATAAATTCGTCTTGTTTTATTTTCCTTTAATTTCTTATTATTATTAAAAAATTTATTTTATCAGCTTATTTAAATACATATTCTTGATCAATAAAATAGAAATAAGTAAATGGCAAATTCTTGAGAGTTTATGAAAGGAAGATTTGAAAATTTTTATAACTACATTTAGTTTGAGTGATAACAAAAACGATAATTGATCATTTTCCGGATAATTTCATCCCATTTATTCATATTATTTCAAACAATTAGTGAGTGAATTTTCTTTAAAAAAAGTATTACTCCGATTTCATCCTCAGAATATTTTCATAATGATATGAATCAAACTTCAATTGTTCATTTAATTTTTGCTTAAACTTTTCCCAATTTTCCTACCTAAATTCTTAAAATAATTATTATAAATGTCCATCAAAGTATTTTACAACTTGTTTCTTGCTATGTTCACAAAAGACCAATGAATGTTTTGACTAAGCTCACAAACAGCAATGAATGGAAACGAATTCTGAGGCAGTAAAATGTAAGATTTGATCATGAAAGCTTTAAAATGAAACTTCTGTTTATGATTTTAACTCTCCTTTTTTCTGTCTTTTAAAATACATCAAATGTACTATCCAATTTTAGAAATCATAAATTTCAGCAATCATAAAAAAAGATTCATTTTGCTAAGCCAAAAAGAAAAGAGAGGATAAAGTGGTGGAAATTTCGACCTCATAAAAAGAATTTTACAAATTATTTTCAGATATTTTCAAGAAAAAGAGAAGTTTCTGATCCGCATACTTTCTTGTGCTACTTCTAAGTTTAAAAGAGAAATGAAAACTTCGAAAGATTTAATTTCTGACATTATTTGAAAACAAAAATAGTTGTGTAATTTTCAACAGAAAATACATGAAATGTAATCAAATCTTCATTCATTCCTTGTGGAAGTATTGCTATCAACTGAGAAAGCTGAAAAGTCGGGTATCAATTTGGCACCTTCTTGCAACAATGATAAATTCCACTCAACACGTCCCAAATTTTCGGCAGCTTGACGAAAATTTGAAGAAATAGCCTGAAAATGAAGCTTTGACTAGTGATCGATACAACTGCCTTAAAAAATAATACTGATAAGTTAGCATATAACAATAATGATGGTGATAATTCTCTACTGATGATGATTATTTATATTTCAGTCATTGTATTAATTTATTACTTCATTTCTGATACTAAGAAATATTACCGTGCAATGATTTGCTGCTTGCAAATTAAAAATTACTTTTTCAAATTACTTTTCTAATATGTTGTCAATTATCGTAAGGATAACAGAATAAAACACTAATTAAGAGCAATTTTTTGGAGCAAAATCAAAATATTCTGTAAACAAACAAACAAGCTAAAGATATTGAATTTTACATACTAGCACTAGCAGTAGCATTCAATATTTCACAAATTCTTAAATCTTTAGGGAATGCTAAGATTGAAGTAAAATTTTTTATAACAAACAATGTTGAATCAACTCAGTTCAAAAATATTGAATGCTACCAAATACACATTTTTTTTTTTCTTACTTTCCACATCATCAATCATTTCTGTTTCATCTATTTTATTGATTGAATAAATCAATAGATCTTAAAGTTAAGGAATATATTAAACTTCGAGAAATTTTGACAAGGAAGCAAAACACTAAGATCAAATTTCGAAAATTTTCAAAGAGAAAGAATACATCACGACTAAACAATATCATAGAAGAACAAAAAAAAAAAAAAAATAAAAATAAAAATAAAGATGAAAATGGATATTTTAATGGGATTTTTCAATAGTTATTAGAAATGATGAATAGAAAAATGCATGGATGCTTTCAACATCATCTTCAAATCTTTTTTTTTTTTTTCTTGCAATCATTGATAACAAAAGGAAGCTTTCTTAGATAAATTACTTATATACTTTCATAAAACGAAAAAAGAAAAAAAGAAAGACATGTTGAAGAGACAGAAAGAGAGAGAGAAAAAAGAGAAAGAGAGAGAAGAGAAGAAATGAAGTAGAAGGATGAAAAATTACAAAGGAATTAGTTATATTTGAGAAAAGAGAAAAATTATGAATAAATCTAAACCACAAGAATGATATTGAAGAAGTTAGTAAAAATCAATAAGAAATAAGAAAGAAAAATTTATTGAAGTGTGCTTGATGGTATAAGAAAATAAGAGATGATGAAGAATGATAATGATAACGATAAAGATTAGATTGACATGAAAAGATGAAAATATTTACATTTGGTATTCATGTAGGCGATTAGTTTCCGATACGATAAACGGATTAACCGATATCCATTCCTGACCTTGAACATTCATTGTGGTACAAAGATCAGATGTTGTGAAAAAAACAGGATGAACTTAATGGAGGGAGAAAGCATATTCTATTCTAATTATTAATAACAGATAATTTCTGACATACAATACAATTGTAGTTTTTAAATAAATAATAAGTAATTCCATATGATAATAACTATTCCTTGCAGTTAAATTTAATTTCCATGAAACTTTGATCCAGAAATTTTTTCATGTTAAAGAGATAATAATAAATGGATAATGTTAGATAATGGTGGAACATATTTCTAAAAAATTCAAATAAATGAAAATACGCTAGAAAAAAAAAAGTATATATATATATGAAAAATCTTTTATTTATGCAAAAAGTTGAGCATGCTTAAATTTTTACAAAATCTAGTGTAGGATGAGCTTAAAAAATTAAAAAAATTATCATAAATTCCTCTATAAATAACTTTTAGTCTATTTTGATTTATCATAGTTTAATTGGAAAATTTATGCGAAAAAAAAAAAAAAAAATGCATAGCATAAAAATAACAATCGAACCTTTCACACTACACTAAAACAGATAAATTGATGAATGAATGAATGCTTTTTCGGACCAACAAATTGATTTTCAATAATTTTTTCTTGAAAAGTATTATTATTATTATTATTATTATTATTATTATTATTAGATATTCATATATAATTGCACAATTATTTATAAGATAGATGGATGAATGATTTTTCAGTTGTGTGAAAATATGAAAATCAATCACAAGGGAATTACACATTTTCAAATAAATAATTTAAAAGAAAAAAAAAAAAAACCATAAGAGCATTTGTTTGCACATCTGCTTCACTTTTGAATCATTTGTCCACATATTTCACTTCCGTTTGTCTTTTCACAACATTATCATAACATCAACAATCTAACATAATACCTTCGTCTCGTTTTATTTTATTCCTTTTTACAATCATAAATCATTCATTTACATTAATTACTCTATTCCTCATTCATTTATGAATGATATAAAATTGTTGCATTCAAGAATACAATTCCACAATTAAGCAAATGGAATTTTCTCATTGATTATTGCTTAGAAAGAAGAAATTTAACCGTTATGAGAATATACAAAATCAATTAATAAAACATCAACAGTTCAATGAAGTCCATATGCGGTAAAAAAAAAAAAAAAATTTATTTGCATGATTAGGATGACATGAAATTTAGACGAGGGTAATGATGTAGTCTTTCTTCATCTTCCCACATTTTTTTAGTAGCCAAAGAAATTGAGTAAGCTATGTTCTAAAAAAGGAAGAAATGGAAATAATAGACAAGAAATTAATTTCCATTGGGAAGAAAAAATTCGAATTTGATGAAAGCAATTTAAAAGGAAAGAAAAACGGTTCAATGACATAACTAAGATGAAATATAGTCTGACATGAGAAGTGAAAAGTAATTCATATTTGACTACATTGAAGTGCATATATTACACAGAACACTTCTACAATTCAAAAGTTTCCAAAAGTTTCTCTCAACGAATAAAAATGTCAAAGACCAGATACTAAACATAGGAAAAGATTAATTGAAAATGTGAAATTCATTTAAATACGCTTCAATGAAAGGAAATACAAAAATTATAATATACAAAAGAAAGATGGGTAATATTTAGGGGAAAGATAAATGATATGTAAAAAAGGTTGAATACTTTAGACAATGATGAAAATCCCAAATAATAAAACTGAATTTACAACAATACAATAATAAAACTGAAATTTACGACATTTCTTCCAAATATGAGAAACTTCCCTAAGAAAATGATAGATATGAATTTTTTTCCGGAGACTTACATCAGTAATGTTTACGAAGTATCCATTTGTTTATTGAAAAGAATGATCAAATCAAGAAATTTCGCAAAAACTTCACGATTTAACTTTTTCCATAATTCTCTTTCCTAAGATTCGATCAGAGAAATATAAAGACATCATATGATAATATAGCAAGAATGATAGATCAAAGTAACAGCAAGAAATATGCTTTAAGAAGTTTCATAGATGGTATTATGTTGATGATAGAAAAGAGTGGCTTATTGTCACTTCAACAACAATTTATGGATTTTCGGCAATGACTAGTATCGTTCAGTTAAGATCATTGTATCCATAAGCAATCATATCTTTGATAAGTACGGTTGAAACAGTACCTGTATGGCATGTTGTGTACTGGATAAATTCTGCTTTAAATTTTCAAATTGTTTACGTTGCGGAAATGCTTGTCGTTCAGCAAGCCTTACTGTATTGTAACCAAGTGATCGCCAGCGTTCTTCCAATTTTTCATCAACATGTAAACTCCATGATCGTTGCTGAGCTTCGTTTAAATTCCAATTTCTGCAATGAATTTTCTTTCAAATTACCAAAAATTAAACATACATCATTAAAATGTTTTAGAAATGCGAAGATTTAAGTCATGAAGACTTGTTTTTATTTGACTTTGTAGTATTTACGGTTAGTTTTATGTGTCATGCGCTAGTGGTAGCATCAGGAGAAAAGCTAAATATTGATAAAATTATGTGAAATTTTTACAATTTATTGCGAAGATTTAGTGTAGTATAAATATGTGTCCATCATGAACATTAAATTATGCAAATTTCTGATTTCAGTTTTGTGTAAAGATGAGAAAATTAGGAAAAGCCTTCAAGGTTTACTCTCAAATTTTCCGATAAATTAAAATCTGTTATTTTGGAAATAAGTTAACAATTAATCTAACATTACGAAATAGTTCCACTTCATCTTTTACTTTTTTGGAAAGAAAAAAGTGAGTAAAAATTAATCTTCGCTTTTCCATTTTTTTTTTTTTCTAACAAAACAATGCTAAACCTTATCTCTTCATCATTCTGCCCGGTATCATCAACCTGTTCCCTGCTATTTTCCTTGTAATCGTTATCATCATCATCGGTTTCAGATGCTTCACCTGGTATTACTGTCGCCATTTAAATTTTGGCTGATTGCTTCTAGAAAATACATAAACCGTTTGATTGCTTCTCATCGTTATTACGGTATTTTCATCCATCACTTAGACAATACTTCAAATTAATTTTTGTCATTTCTTTATTAAAATCTTTCTACTAATAATTTTTTCCTTTATATTTACTAGTAATAATAACCTCCACTTTATCCCATTTTGTATCGTAGCAAATCCTATTCGTTCAGATCATCTTCAATTTAATCACTTCAAACAATCTCTATGATAAGTACTATTACTTCTTGGTACGATAACAGTATCGCACGGAACTTGCAAATTTCATCCCATGTCAGGTACACTTAATAAATTTGTTTGTAAAATTGTGGTAAATTATGCTTACGGATAACGGATCACATCGAAATAGCATAACTTGAAAATTCACACTATCTGATAGCACTATTGGGATTAACTAGAAACAATTCAGAAGGAAAAAAAAAAACCACATTCAGCGTTCCGAACCTAAATAAAATCCCAATATCATTTAATCTGATACTATTTTGGATTTACAATACATCATGCACTGATATTTACGCTTTCGAAACAATATCTCACCTTCTCACTTATACACTATCCTTACTTTTATTAAAAGATTACCACTTCCTATCATTGATACATCCTCATCTATACTACAATAGTACAATAAAACTCTTATCTTCATTAAGTGGTACCAAATGTAATCAATCATAGTAAACTAAAACCTCAAGTATCATAAAACCTATTTCAGGATTCCATTAGGATTATCAATAATAAATTATACTGTACTAAAAAGAAAGATAATACTATAGGAGTGAAAATTTTGATAAAAATCCTTCACCACAACAAATCAACCAATCGATTCATTCTTTTTTTTTTTTTGTATCGATAACACCAATCACAATACCATGTATTATGTGAAACATATGAAGTATATCTCAAAAGTATAAGTATATTTTGAGATAAACAACTATACTTCATTTCATATTATCTTTGTTTCTCGCATGTTTATATGTATGTATGTATATGTACATCTCAATGAAAAATACTTTTAAAATTTATATTTCACATAGCTAAAAAAGGAAAAAAAAAATTGAACAGTATGTAGATTTTCCAAAAAAAAAAAGAAAAAAAGGGCAAAAAAACTCGATAAAAAAAATGGGAAAATCTGGAACACCGTATTAAACACAACAAAAACAAAAGAGTCTCATGAGAAAACTGTCATTACAACAAATTCACAATTTTTTTTTTTTTTTTGTATTCGAAATATGAATAGCAAAATAAAGAAGAAAAAACATCAAACAATGAATAAAACAATTTTTGTTTTTCGTCCACCATCCTTTTTTAACAAATAATTTGAAGAAAATTCTCCCACCCTTTATTGTTGCGTTTCTCCCCTTTTTACACCTCATAATAATTACATTCTCATGAATTATTGAATTTTTCAAATATTTAAACAGCCTTCTTTATGTTAAAAAGTGACAGTGACACTTTTCTGCACAAATCAGATAGTGTAATATCTATTCCGACAAACTCCCTTTTTGCTCAGGTCAAACTGCTATAGAACTTCCAATTTCCCCTCTAATCCCAATCTTGAATTATTCAGAGGAAAAAAAAGGAAAAGAAAAACACTTCAACTTCTACCGCTAAAAAAAGTCAGACCAAATATTAGAACTTCCAAATTCAATTTGTTTAACTCAGATAATTTGTGCAGTGATCTTCTAGATATTCATATCCCAAAATACCATCCTTAAAATCTGCAAATCTGCGCAACGTATATGGAAATCTGATCAAAATTTTCAATTTGGTTTCTCTTTCTTCGCTCTCAGCCTCTGATATCCTCTTAAAATGGGCAACCCTAAGTGTGCAAAATAAACCAAATGACAACGGAAAGCGGAAAAAACAGAGAAAACCCGAAACCAATAAGAAACGGCCAATTATATGTACAGCGACCATTGCCGTTTGTGCACCATTTTTTTTCAAGCATTTAATGCTAAGAAGCAAAAAGATAAGAAAGGAAAAGAAAATTAATGAGAAATAAGAAAAAAGAAGATATAAAACATAAGCAAATTACAATGAAACCGTTTCTCGATATTAAAGATCAATCAGTAAAACAATCGAACAAAACACTAAGGTAGACAATAAAAGTGTTATATATTTCAAAATATATAAAACATATATCAACCATCAATTTCATCCGCAGCATTTCCTCTCTAGTTTTATATATATACAAGCTAACGTGAAGAACAAAAGCGTTCAGCCTTAGTATTGATGACTGAATACAATTGAAAGTGATTTTCACAAAGTTCAGATTAATAACTGAAATTTCAACATAGCCTAATCCCAACAATATAATTCAAATCTTTAAACTTGGGAAATTAAAATTTTTGGAACTTATGTTTGAATTGCTCATTTCATGATGATAAAAGTCATCGTGTTAAAACAATTGGTGACCATTGCATCCACGCCAGATGATGATGTATTAAAAAGATAACAACAAACTGAAGCAGGAAATAATCCCGTTTATCTATCGTTGACATGTAGCCATACCAGCTAAAACGGCGACAGCGATACTTTCTTTCTCGGATAAATCTTTTCGTTCCTCCATCAGTGAATCGATCATTAAATCCTCATCGAACAGAAACTGCTGTTGCTGTTGTTGTTGCTGTTTCTCATCATTATATAACGATGAAGTGGATGATGCCGGAGGTGAGGGAGGCTGCGGTTCGGGATGAGGTCGTGGACTCAATTCGGTAAGTTCCAACAGTGAGGATGTTGATTCGGCACCTGTTGAAAGTAATGGTGATGGACAGGTTGTTGTTTGCCTTATAGCCGAAATTTGAGGAGGAACAGATGGTGGAGGAGACAACCACTGTGATTGTGACTGCGGTTGTTGCTGCTGTTGGGATATCAGTGAAGTATGAGCAGCAGCCGCAGCTGCCGCCACTGTTTTGAATTGTTGGTGCAGATTTGCAGCTTGTTGCGCTGCTATTTGCTGCGCCAATGCAACCTGAAGTGAAAGGAAGTGAAAATCATACGATGAGAATTTGAAGGATCGAAATGATAACACCATAGATTGTATGAAAAAGAACAACCACTAGTTCATCTACTCGGGTATCAAAGCGTTTACCTGTGCTTGCGCTTGCTGCTGCACCTGAGCTTGTAAATGTTGAAGATAAGGTAACATCGCTGCGAATGATTGCGCATTACTGAGCCACGGAAGTGCCGAAGATGCATTTTGTGGTTGCTGCTGTTGTAATCCTAATGCGGCAGCAAGGAGGAATGGATTTGCGGTTTGTGCAGCAGCTGCAGCAGCGATTGCTGCAGGAAGATTTCCGGCTGCAGCAGCTGCTGCTGCTACAGCGTTTAACGGGGAAGGCGCATAGGCTGGTGGAGTAGGGAGTAGTTTATTATCAAGCGTCGATTGAGGTATCCTACGCTGATCGGGAGGTGAATATGGTGAGGCCAACGATCGATTAACATCCGGAACCTGAACAAAGAAATAAAAATATTAAGGAGAAAAACCTTACTAAACGCAAAATTTCGGCATACCAAGAATGTACTTAGCACGAAATTCCCAACTAATTCAAGATTCTATTAAATGTTCATTTCTTTGGATTGAATGGGCGACAATCAAGAAAAGTATAAATTGCAAAATATTACAATGACTATTATCAATTAGGTTGAATGTGACCGGTCTGTCACAATCAAGAAGTTGGCTGGAACATTTTACTGGACGATCCTATTTTTGTTAACCTCAACTGATTGCGCTATTTTTTATTATGGATGCAAATTGAGTAAAAGCTTTTATATGCCGTAGAATGTATAAATCACGTCCTTAAATGGTAAACACAGCTTCGCAGATCGAACTGTTTCGCCCTTCAGCGAAAAGCAAATAAAAGGTAAAAAAGCTAAAGACAAAACAACGTCAAATTTGATGTAAACCTAAAACTGACACTTCTTTACGTAAATCAAAGACTAGTACCTGTTGAAAAGTGGTACTTGATATATGTGCAGAAGGTGTATTCCGACGGAGTTCATCTTTCAACGTTTCAATATCTGTCTTACGCAAATCAGAATGTGCTGTATGTACTACCATTTCCGACTTTTTCTTTTGTTCGGTCTGGACAGAACCTAAAATGTGAAGGAAACAAAGTAAAACTCGAAAATCTAACGAGAATTTACATCCCAGATTTACCGCTATGTCTTATGAATTTTCAACATTAATTTAAATTCCATATTGTTCACTGCTACCAACAACAACATCCTTAATCATTAAATTTTTATGTTTAAAAAGGTTCAGGCCAGGAGAATTTCATCTTATGATCATGAACAAGAAACTGCAAGCCTGAAAAAGACAATTCAAATCTTCAAATGCCACCTTAGTTAGGTCTTTCTTATTAATCAGTAACTAAACATTTGCCTATCACCAAAAATCTATTATCATGAAGCAAATGATGAAGTTGAAATAGTGGTTGCTGTAAAGCGGTCGGTGCAGCAGTGATAACAACATCTTCACGAAAATAATCAAAGCAAAATTGTGGTGACAAGAGTTATAAAATGAAAAACAACATAAGAATTGAGACTGCAAAGGGTAAAACTAAACTAACTATATGTGAAACCACCGCATTAAACAATATGCGCATTCGAAAATGACTAATAAAATTCCAACTATAGCACATCCTACGAATAGCATTACCGAGAGTTTTAAATCTGACTCAACCCTACGCACAAATGTTAAACAGAAATTGAAAACTGGAAAACAAAATGGATCATGCTTGACATGAAGAGCATTAACTAGGAAAATAGTTACTACTCAATAGTGGAATGGTGAATATCTACAATTATATGATTTGCCCAAGGACCCTTCAGTATATACTGCACATCGCAGTATCACATGGGTGATCGCATCTGAAAAATGGGAAATTGGAGCAGAACAAGCAGAAGAGTTCCAAGTTGCGCCGTCTACAACAAAGTAATCAATCTTCCCCAGAGAGCTGAATAACCCATAAAAAGGAATAATAGAAGTCCGAAACTAGTTCTCATATATGATTTTAGGCGGGAATGTTCTTTTAAAGTCGAATCTTTCCCTTAAAGCTTTGCGGCAATTGTAGTAATTACCACAACATTTGAATGCATTAGCCAATAACTGTAAATGTGTGCGCAAAATAGGAACCAAATATCAAAAATGCTTCCCATTACTATTCCTCCTCTTCTGTTTAGCGTGCATTACCTCACTATCTGACCCGCTCTCTTGGATCAAAACCTGACTTTATTATAATAATCCCGAAAACATCCGTTCCAGCCGATATCCTATCTTCATTATACTGTCCAGGAAATTCCGTATTACTCGTTCGAGGGCTAAATTTAGTTTCCTTTGCCCACCACGAATCTCGCTACTCACAATAACTAGATCCTTTTCAAATTAGTTTTCCCATTTAGAAATTGAAGAGAGCTCGTTTTACTTTGCAGGCAACAACTATAAGCTCAACATATCCCCAACAAATGAACTTCGTCTTCTTCGTCTAAAATTCCATAACAATCCAAAATCCTTTTTTTCTCTCTATAAAAGGAGAAAAATTCTCGAAGTGGAGAAATCCTCTCTATAATCTTCAAAAGTTTAAGTGTGAGTTTTCAAGGCCACATAAAAACAATTTCAAAACAGGGAACTGGACAATTTCCTGTAATTACTAACTCTTACGAGATTTTAATTCATTCTACTCAACAAAGCAAACACGTAGTCAACTGTATTCTAATTTATTATGTAACTCAACATTTGAAATGAAAATTCAAGAGATACGTGCATTAGCTACCTAATCATGGCTTTGCAAAAATTACTGAAATAATGAACATCAGATCCACCCATCTTATGTTCATTCATCAATTACCAATGAGTTAAGTTAAATAGCAAGCCAAAACGAACGAAAATTAATAATTAGTATTAATAAAACGGACAACTGCCAAGAAACTATCCAGCAAAATCTGTCATACCACTGTTAACAACACACATACTTTCCATCAACATTTCGAAGGCTTTCTGACAAAATAAACTTTTGCACATTTTCATAAGATGCTACAAGGAGAAGGAAATCCCGGACAGAATAGTTACATGATATTCCTAGCAGACTTCTCATCCTTAAATCCATATTTTCTTGTCCCTAAAATAGAGAGAAAAGGAACAAAAGAAAAGATAGTTAAGAATCCTGAATTGTCTAAACTGAGCTATCCGTTACTCTCAATTCTTTTAATATCGAACAAAACTAACATTCATATTGCCTAAGACTAGAGATTGTCAAGGCCATTTTAACCAGTCTTTATATGTTTCGTTGCTAAAGACCAAAGATTGCAAAGACCACTGTAATCTTCCTTCTTGATAATAGCTAAATGTTAAAATTAATAATCTATATCGATGGAAGCTATTTCACCTATCCCAGACCAAAGATCAACATCTTGAATTTCCGTTTGCTTTATGTTAGGAACAAACCCAATACAATAATTTGAAATAAATACTAACTGTTATTCAAATACCACAAAACGATAGTGCTACCCCATCTAAATGTTTTCAATAAATAAATATTGATAATAGATAATACAAGTAATTGCAAAGAAGCTTCATTTTACTAAGTAATTTACAAACATGGATCGAAGAAAATCAATTAACGTCACCTTCCCACCAAAGTTCACGTTTTTATTTTCAAGCCTAAAATATAAAGTACATGTCCTCATCAATCTAACTTGTTGTTCTCTCTTCCTCTTTCAGCTGACGCATAGTCCAATAAAAAAACTGAACAAGCAAACAGACCCTTCAGTGAATTCTTTCGTCTTCCTTACTTCTTTCTTCATCTTTTATCCCCATTAATATACCATTATCTTTATCTCGAAAAATTTCCCTCAAACTATAAATTTTCATGAAAAAATAAAGAACAAAACAAATGAAGGATAATCTATCTTTCGTTCTCCTCAAAGAATGCACATATTCATCTATATAAAATAGAACACATAACAAATACAAAATGGAATGAAAATAAACAAAAGAAATAACTGGTTTAACAATTTGAAATTAAATTTATCATATAATTTCAGTAAAATATAATAAATACAATCTAACTTGGTAGTTGTACCTACGATTCACACAACCTTTAACAAATCTACACATGATGACGTTTCTTTCAACCATTGTTAGACGGGTTATCACAATAATATCAATCTTAAATTGATATCGTATGTCAGTAAATTAAAGCACCCCCCACAATTTTTCTGTCCTACTTCACCTCCTTTGGAAATATCTCTTGTCCCAATCCAACAGATAAACCGCATTTCATCTCTTTCGAATGAATAGCAAACTATATAACACAGCATTGGTCAATAGTTCAAAGTATTCCCGGTACCCGATCGGCTTCCATCTAAACATTTCACTGAAGTGTATGCTTGCGAAATTTTCGTTTTAACAACAAATGAAAAGTTCATCACGACGTAGAGAGAGAAAGAGGAAGAAAATAATCATAGAATAACCAAAGTCATAGAATCTATTATTTATGCTACAAACTATCAGTTCCCAAACAAGTATTCAATAGATTTAGTCACACGGGTTATAGAACTAAGATTGGGTATCATCCAATCGCAAAAGTATGTCTGTATATCTCTACAGTAATTTAAAGAAAAATTATATCTAACACTACTAGAATTTACATGAAGAAAAATCATTCATATAACATTGATACAGCAATAATCACAATACGAACAATTGTAATAACGTTGATAATAAAGATGAATTTCTTCGGAGATGAAAATAAAGCTCTTGGAACTTCCAATTAGTATAATGATGGCAGCAGTATTAATGATGGTAATAAAATTTTTGATTTAAAAAAAGGCTAACGTACGACATCCGGAGGATGGAAACGACTTCCTTTTCAATTTTATTACTTACAACCACTCCATAATCTGTTCCCTTCTATGAGGACAGTAATTCGAGCAAGAAGGGTGTATTCAAAAAATCATGCGACAAGTTAGCTTCCACTCATGAAAGAATTGCTGAAGTAAGTCTTTACTTACTATCAGTGCTCATAACTGCACAGAGTTGCTTCAAAAAGATGTTTACTACCTACTTCTTCACTTAGATAAAAATGGAAAATTCCTGCCAAAAAGAATGTCATACAAATATTTTGCGCCAAATTTACTTATCAATCACAACGCACATTAGAAAAAATCTGCTTATGTGGTCATATACTCTAAGTAAAGCGATTAAAAAACTCACTATCATACTCCCGTGTCACCAAAAACCCATGTACCCTTATAGTCTCATTAAAACCATACCCATATTAGCATCTCAGATGTCATTCATTTAGATAGAACTTCAATGAACAAAACAAAAACGGATGGAGAGACAAATACATATATAAATGATTTTAAAACGAATCGAACTATTAATCACACGATAAAATTATGATCCGAAATACAAGATTCCTGGCAAAATTAAATTAAAGATAATATATGTGTGTGAGCTACTGCAATTGTTTCGAGACAATTTGGGCACAAAGAACTATTTGCATTGATAAAAACTCGCTAACTGTTATTCCGAAATGAGATGGATTATTGTTAAGAAATTATAATCCACCAAATAAAGAATGAAAACTGTGAATGATAAGGGACATGGGATAAGTATGGTAAGTACATCATATGGATAACTTAATGCACAGTGTAAAAGTTCTCTACTTATAATTAGTTGGCTTCATTCAAAAAAGATACTTGAAATGGAAATATGAAATATACACCTGCAAGAACGGTTATTTAATATGTGAGATGAGCAGTTGAAGTATTTGGTGCTGAATAAAGGAGCAAATGATAGTCCTATAAACTCACTGCTATTTCGTAGTTCGATTTGTTTTGAAATTATTTTTATTTACAAAATAGACGAAGAAAGCAGGAATTTAACATTCCGGAAAATGCAATGCTGATGAATTACAAAACTCCACCAGAACAATGTAACTAAGCAACAAATCTCACCAACTTCTCGGCAACAACATAAACGAGATGTTCAAACTTTCGTCCACAAATACCTTGGAGAAACAAAAACTTGGTTTTTTTACCTGTATTCTCTCATGCCATGCAACAAATGTTGAAGGAATTACTGCTACAACAATACAGGTAAACCGTAATGCAGTATCTTTTTTAAAAAGCTCAGCTACTTCAAACAATCTATCTGTTATCTGTTAAGTTATTCAGGTGTCATAAAACGATATGAAAGAAATAAAGGAAACAAAGAGAAAACAAGATCCGTTTTACTAAGCCTAGCTCTTTGTCACTCGCTGTCAACAATCCTCTGATAAATCACTAGCAATACGACCTAACAACATCTCATATCTCCTCATAATGATCAGTGCTGTTCTTACACAAACAAAATTTCCTTGTATCCATTATGTATTTATAACTAAGTCTTCTCATCCCTCACTTCCACACAACATATTACCCATTCAACCAGGAAAAAAAATCATTTGATGAAAAGAGGCTAAGTTTCAACCTGTTCTACAAACAAGTACTGACAAAACTAGGAGGCACAAACAAACAATGGGAGATAACCAGTTCTAATTTAGTATTTCTTCCTAAAAAGTAAGAAACAAACGAATCGACTAAAATTTAACGAAATGCTGCACTAAGATATAATGACTATCCAATAATAAAATGAAGGGGAAAAAAATGTGGACATAAAGTCATTGGATAAAAGAAGGAGAGAAGAATCTTTTAAAGAGAAAAAGTGAAAGAAGAGAAAGGAGAGAAAAACGAAAGGAAGAATTAAATGAAAATAAGCAAGCTCGTCTAGATCGATCTATTCCTCCACTCTTCCTTCCCTTCCCTTTTTGAGATGAAAATGAGCATACCATTGACCACTCAGGGCCCACCGATAGCCGTCACCATATGGAAAGAGGAAAAAGGAGACGAAAGGGTGGAGGCAATCGAAGAAATCCTTCGATTGTTGTATAGGAGCGGAAAAAAAGGAGGGAGACAGGATAAAATAGACACAGGAAAGGAGACGGAAGCCACCCCTTTCAACTTAACTTCACTCTTTTCTCCGACTCAACTCAATCCATCCCATTAAGTTTTATGGAGGTAGAAGGTCTTCAATTTCAGCTGAGAAAGATTTTGCTTCACATCGATTAATTCGAATGAACGAACAGGAAGAAAAATGCATGTTTGAGATCGCTTACATACCAGTAACATTCTCGAAATAAATGGAGTATTTTTTAGGAAAAGATGAAATTTATTAAATAAAAAAAGAAGACGAAATTATTAATGACGAATAAGCAACTCAGAAGAAAGAAAATCAGTCATTAACTTAGCCAAACAAATACGGGACATATTCAAAACTAAGTACGCAGAATCAATTTTTTCTTCTACCTAAAATAAACAGCTGGATACAATTATTAAACAAATTCCCTGACTTATCGGTCAAGAAGGATTTTAAGTGCTTGTCGTTAATGTGTTATCTTTATATCATGCTTAATGGCTAACAATGTGTTCATAGAGCAAATGATCCATGGCTTTCTCAAAGATTTGAAAACGAAACAATATGTTAAATCAAATTACAAACTAAGCAGTTGAATACAACAATGAAAAAAAAGCCTAAGTGGAAAATAAAAAACAAAACCCTTAATTAAAATAAGTCTCAGTCCAATACTTCCTAATAACATTTAAAATTTATTTGTTCTATATTATACTACATAGTCAGGGCTCAAAAGTGTCAAATCTTTATTGATCATATACAACAAGTACATAATTACCGGCTTTACTCTAATATAGACAAAGAAACTTTTCAGATTAATTAAATCATCTATTCATTTTAACCAAAACACTTCTCCATGGATTAATGATATGCAATCTTGATCTTCGATTTCAGTGATTAGTTATGAGGAACTGGATGGGGATATCCGTATCTCTATGTAAGAGGTGAAATTCTTAAGTGAAGCTCGAAATGTTAAAATCAAAATAATCCACCATTACTATTATTATTATCACCATCATTACCACAACCAAAAGATCTCCGAAAAGGTAAAGACCATCATTATTACTATCACTTCCGTCAGCACACAAATCTCTAACAAAGCAACCGACACTTTACCCCCCCACGACACTAAACTACCTACCCTTCAACTCCATTACCCCTCCTTTCAATCTCACAACTATTTATTGACCTTTAATCTTATAGCCTCATTTTCTCTCAAACCCATCACTACACTCTCACAATGCTTCTCTTTTCCTTATCCAATTTTACTAACTCTCACTCTCTTCTATCCTCTCTTTATTTCCCTTTCCCCTCAATTTCATTGTCCTCTTCCCACGTTCCGTGTATGCTGAAACTTCAAATTTCATCATCGTACGAAAAATGAGGTAAACCTATTGGTTGTGAGTTGAGTGAAACATTTGATAATTTCAATAATCGATAAAAGTGAGGAAGAGAGAAAGGGAGGAGGAGAGAAGTCATACCGAATTTTTCGCCTACATGATAGATTCCTTTAAAATCGAGAATGATGTCGAACCTTATCAGCCTTCGAATTACTGCTACTATATGATCACAAAATCTTTACTTGCTACAAATTCTAGCGAATTTATCGAAGAATTGCGAAACCACAATCAATATCAATGTTATCATATATCACATTTGCAAACCTGCTAATGAATTAATGCAACGAGTTAACCAACGCCATGTAATTAAGCAGAAGAAACTACAAAACATTATTAATTCACGATATTTCTCCATCTGCCTTTTGCATCACATAAAATCCCTTTGGGAAGAGGATGGAAAATCGGATTTCCATGTTGAAATCCCTAGAAAAAAAAAATCATTTCTCTCTTCCTTCAACTAATCATCCTACATGATAGGAGGGGGAAAAAAAAAATGAGAATTGAACATCTGGTCTTTTTAAACGAGATCTACCATCATCGACGACAGCTGTTAATACTACCTGTTGGCACGTCAATCTAAAGCTTCCTCTTTCTATAAGCTATTCATTATTTCAATACTCATATTTCACCACTAGCGTTATATACTACTACTAGTATTACTACACCTCACTTGACAAAACAACACAAAGCTAACTCAGCTGGCAAAAGCTATTCCTGAACAAGGTATGACCAGAATTTCGACTAATCTGAAAATTGAACTCTAATATGTTGAAATTAGTTCCAGCTAAAAATTTAAAGAGTAAGCTAAAAGTTAGGTACTTGAAATAATATTTAACTTACCATAAGTTGAGTGTTTACAATAGTACTTAACTTACCATATGTTGAAGTTGTAAATCAAGATTTTAAATGCTGCGAAAAAAATTTTTCTCCTAGGATTTCGAGAATCTGGACGAAAAGTAAATTTATGTGACTCAGGCTAGAGTTTTTGAATTTCGGCAATTTTTAGAAATAAAATAAAACTTAAGATTCATCTGCAGCATTCATGAATTCATAAATTCCCATCAAGAACTTTACACATTTAAGAGAAATAAGTGTAAATCATGCCAGAAAAATCATAAACTTAAAGTTTAATATCCATTTAAATAAGCACTTTAAAATTCGTCGATCTCACAATTCAAACATTCAATAATTTTAGGACTAATCTTATGCATGTCATAGATGTGAATTCTTATAAAAGACCTAAAATTTCTAAAGAAATCAGTTCTCCCTGCAAATTACGAGTGTTTTTCTCCATAATCTTAGTCGATTTTCAAAAAAGCCAGGTTCTTAAAATCCTTGACAATATCCATACATTCCATTGGATCGGCTAGATAAGCCGCTACAAAACGAAGTACGTCGAGATGCTTTAAAACCAAACATAGCTATCTCACGGCTCAATTAATCCAAGAGTAGAAAAGTCAGGGGAAGGAAGTCCCTGTTCTCTAAAGTATAAGCTTTTCCACTGTAAAATTATTTGATAAAAAAAAAAAAATCCTGAAGATCGCATGTTTTCTTCCTAGTGCTAAAGTTTCTTATTTCATTTTTCAGCTCTCTTCTACTGCTAGTTCGTAAATTTGCTTAATAGTACTCTGTTTCTGATGGAATTACAAAATATGAAATATCGCAAATGAAAATTCTATACTCGTTCTCCTTAATTGTCTATTTTTAGCTCTTATTCATGAATAATTCATCTTTTTTTTTCCCAAAATGATAGTAGTTTCGCATTGTTATCTATAATTTATACACTTATATGCACCTAATATTTATTAACACTATTATCCTTAATTATTAATGCCAGTTTGGATAATTTTCATTTATGAATCTGATGAAAAAGTTATGATAGACTAAAAAAAAAAGAAAAAAACGATAAGGAAATCACTCATCCATCTCGTTCACTTGCATATTTTAGATTTTTCTGCTTTTGCAAAAATCGTAAAGATGTGTGTACCTTTCTAGTCAGAAAAGAAATTCATTTTACTATTAGAAAAACACCTGCTTATATACTATGTTACAAAGCTTTTTAGAGTTAACAAGTATTATTCAGTTGAAATATTTCAAAAACTTAACAACGCCTTTTTGTTACACAGCTCTTACTAAAGTAAAGGCTTTAGCTTCTCATTTGTCGCCCTACTGATTCACTACGAACACCTCGATGGTGAAGCAAAAGTCTACTTGCTTTTTTTAGACTACTTTTTCCACAAGTAATGTTATATCGTCTTGTAAGCCTTGTATTGACCTTGCTTACATAGACCCTCAATTCTAGCCGCATTCACTAATTTTTAATGGGCTCTATGAGATATTAAAACTAAAATTAAACTATTTTGAGCAGATAAGAGAGGGTGATGGCATCTTTTTTATATCTTTACAATTATATGTTCTATAAACTCTTCCAACTGTTACTCATTTTTACCATTTATGATTCTCGTATTTTCATTCTCGAATACCCATCCTTACCCTTTTATGTTGTCATCGTCCCTAATTATTAACGCTGCAATTGTAATCTCTGTGCTGCTCTGTTCCATTCCTTCTCTGCTGATTTAATTGATTTCAACTATACATACATTAATGAATACCTGTAATCCGTATGGGTGCATAACGTTCTCGACAAGATTGAAAATTTTATCTCAGAAGTGAGCCTATCATTTCACTAAACTTTTATTTTATATTTATTTATGACCCTATGTGTAAGATTTGTTTATTATTTCTCTTCTGCATGTTCATTACATTATGCCTAAGGATCCAATTCGCCTTTCTCTTTTTTCCTCAAACTTTTAGAATGATGTTAATTTAAAAGTAAAAGCGGAACAGGGAACAAGACAATATAAGAATGGTAAAGATTCAAGGGTTGACCATTCCTTAAGTATATCTCTCAGATCAATTTTAAATTCCGAAAAAATTCTACGTCTACGGCATACATGAAACTAAATTTAAAATGAGTTCAAAGCACAATTCTACATGAATATAATAAACTTTGAGTGTTGGGAAGCATCAGCAGACTATTTAATGTATGCATATGCACACGTATTTCATAAATAAACATATCAAAAAGGATAATTAAACAGGTTGCAAGGAACGAGGAAATGGCCGTTTTAAAATGAGTAGTCTACGCACTCTACGAATAATCATTATTTCTAACTACATACTACAACAAACTGAAGTAGATAATACTTTTGAAAGCAAATACCTGAATGTAACAAAATTTAAACCCTTCATTTTTAATCCTGCATTCGGTAACATAAAAAAGTCCCACTTGAAAGCTTATCAAGTAACAATAACAGATTTATGTTCACCAATTTCGGAAAGACACAATGATTGATAATTTCGTGCAAATGGAATATTTCTACCGTTCAGAGCTCTCCAAGTATGATTATAAACGTAAACATCATGTAACGGCACTATATTCAAAATATTGGTAAACAAATAATACTACTACCAATAATAATGATCAAAAGTTTTAGATGATCAATGTAATAAATGTTGAGGTAATGAGATAGTTGCTAGAACAGTTGTAATGATAAAATATCGAAGAGCAATTTGTAATAGCATTCTATTGATACCAGAATAATGGGAAATCTATTCTAAACGTATCGGATAACAATGAAATTGGGCTCAAAAGACTAGTACCCATATGATTTCTGGTGCATAGAAATTGTTACCTATTTATTGGTATCTCTTATCCTTGTGATACATACACAGAAGAGCTAATATGCAAATATGGGGACCCTATCAAACTCAAATGCTTCTAGCACACAAACCAACTTTTGTTCCATCCCCTTACATATATATATCTACTCGCACACATATATCTATATACATTTAAAGAACCACATGCGAATTAATCAGCAAGAAGAGCAAAGGCATTAAAAAACAGATAGCACAGAAAGGTCAGCATTGGTTATTACTAAAACAATAATGTCTCTTTAATCAAACTCCTCTAAACGTAAAATAATCTTGTCCCAACACTAAATTTGAAAAGAGCTATTAGGACTCCTCCCAATATTCTTTACCCCCTCTAAAAACTTATATCCACAAATTTTTGTCCACAGGTCCACTTTCCAGGAAGTAGAGGTCACCGTATTAAATTGTATTAAAAAGTAGTTTAGTTCTCAATTAAATGCATTTAAATCTTAAGCGGTGGCATGGATTTAATTTATACTTTGAGGAAAAAGGTAAAACTAATAACCAGTCATAAAGGAAGTTCCTAACGACAAGTTCCTTATCTCGAATAATGAAGTTAAATACTACCCAAGTAATGCATTGTATAAAACCCATTAATATCACGCACTTCAAGTGCGTTATGTGACCACAAACATCTAAAGCGCCGGTCTCATATGTAGCATCATACTATTACCAAAGTATGACTTTAACCAGAAAATGTTGACATACCGATACGACAATTACAAAAACCTCAGTTATCGGAAAAACTTATTGTCTAAATAAAGTTAGTGAAATGCTTTGTGGTATACATTCCTCATTTATTTCCTTTTAGAAAAAATCTTTCCTAAACTGATCAGTCCAATTTTCACATATAATAATAGCGAACAGTAATATGAGAATAATGTAGGACATTTTCGGATTCACAATTTTTTCCATAATCAAGGAATAAATATGGAGAAATTTCTTAAACACTAACCAAGTGGTGATTTCGATGGCCAATTCGAATCTTGCTCCGATTCCAATAACCCAGTCAATGCATTATGTCTGTTTGCTGCAGATGATGACAATGATGGTACCGTAAGTGAGCGGGGTGACTCAACTTCAGTCTTACGACGTTTCGTTTGTTTTCGACGTCGATTTGCAAACCAACGATTCACCTGAAAGCTGGAGATTACAAAAAAACAGTATTGAACTATTCAACAATGGTACAACTACGAAAAAATTTCACTCCATTAGAATCAAATTTCGCATTAAGACATTTCACACGAAATCTAGAAAAACTAAAAAATCACGAGGGCGGACACGGGAACTTAGGAGATACATCGTAAATTAGAAAAAAGGAAAAAAATATCAAATATGAATCAACACAAAACAGCGACATCGTCCGATTTGTTGGATCAATGTTTAAGAAATGATAAGGCTAGAAAAATCTTGTTTCTACCCTTCAAAGAATGGTTAAGCCAATCAGTCAGGGACACGTCTCAAGCAGCTATATGTGTGAGATAAATTTCACTGCCATTTAACGATATTAAAGTCTGTATAAACATGTTGCATCTCAAGCATGCTACAATTATTTAAATTATTCTACTAACAGGTAACATTCCTAAAGCAGAAGAGAACAGTGGATCTTTTTTATGACACGAAGTAACCAACAAGCAACAAATGGGTTAATCAAACAGGGTTATAAAATCCTCCTTAAAAAGTGGGACTCGAAATTTCACCGGAATTACCAACGTAAAAACGATACAAATCCGCATCTGTCCAGTAAGCGCACTTATCATTCTTTTTCTTTCTCCATTTCAGACGACCAAGGTCATCTCATCGAGGGTTCACATTTTCCATTAAGGAGTCATCAGCCAACCAAATTGGCAATGACCTCAAACATCAGTTGAGGTCACACGAATTTGAAAATAGCTCGCTGCCGAAAGAGATGAACCATTAAAAGTCATTTCAATCAACCGAAAGAAGTTTGTATTTAATGTCTTACTGATCTAACAGTTAACCAAATGGTTTAACGAATACTTGTAGTCATTCTAGTAACCATATTACTCCTCTATCCTCCATTATGCACTAGTACCACTTATTCATCTACCTCGAATACTACCACTACGTGAGGATAAATCACACGCATCAGTAAACATCCCAAATCTATCTCCATAAATTATATCTTAGCTACACTGTACTCGAAAAAGATTCCAAAATCCTAGCAATCAATAATTAACTTTATTTAAATCCTCATAGTTCAATGTCCACACATTCTCTCCCCAATATTTCCTTTACTTATCATAAAGCATTATCATTACGATTATTTAGGAAGGGTATCATATCCGATAACAATAGTTTTGGTAGGGTATATCAACAAATCGACTGCTGAAATGGAAACATCTCAACAGAAACATTTTACCACACAAAACATCTCACAAATAAACATTCTCATCTGGTGTGATGCCGGTACCAAACATTTCTCACAACTAATTCAACATATTTATGAATTCTGTTTACATTCATATTATGCACGTGAACAATTACATTTCATCTTAATTATTATTTCTACTTCTAATCTTCACTTCTGCTAAGTAAGCTATTCGTTAGCGAATTTAATCTTTTCTTTTGTCAGTCCAAAAGTATTTTCCAGTTCCAACTCTCTCATACACCAATTCAGTCATATCGTTCATCTATACATTTCATAGCTAACGTTTCGTTCTAGTGATTGTTAAAAATATTTGAAAAAGTGCCAATTAAATACGAAATACATTCTATTTTCATTTATGAAATATGCAGACATATCGATTCATTTCTCATATGCCAGCAGAAAAAAAAAAAGCGAAAGCGTACACAAATGAATGAATGAGACGTTCGACAAATATATATATATATAAATTGCCGGGAATTCATTACGTCCACTGGTTATGCTTTCTATCCTTTCATTTCAAGCGATCAGTCCAATATTTTGCATTCAACTATGCACAAAAATTGAGCATGTCTGTCCATTCACATGATTCCTTATCATCATCTATGAATTCTACAAAGCATGTCCTAATTGATTTCGTCTTCCAACTATACTCCGTCAACATCTTTAGATAGATAATAGGATATTTTCTACACATAGTTCGATTACATATATTTCTATCCTAGTCTAGGCTCTATTTTGTTCCATCTTCTATTCCAGCCATCGAATCACATTCCATTTTGTTACATATTGCTATTGACGATACCAAAACAACTATCGAAAAGCAAAATAAGAGAAGACATGCAGACATGACGTATTTTAGCGGCTATAGTCTACTTTATAGAAGCTATACAAAATATTAAATTTCACAGCTTAAGAACTAAAACGCTCAAATAAATTAAAATTTAATGCAACTGAATAAGGAGTCGGGACAGATGAGAGGGGGAGGAAGGATGATGAGAAAGGAGAGAAGAGAGCTGAACGACGCAAAAGGCAGAGAAACATTTATAACTTCAAGCAAAAGCTGTTTCACACACTGCAAATGTAAACAAAACATTTCTCTCCTTCGGCATCCATCCTATCGATAGATATCCTGGCATTGCAATATGTATGGGAAAGACACGGTAAAAGAAACACAAACTCTATTTTGCATTAAAATTTTACTTCCAGTCTAAATAGTAGCAGTAATAGTACTCATAGTAACACTAACAATATTATCCCTAATTACTAAAACAATCAATGTCAGTTTATACTCTATAAAGCAAAAACAATCACAATAAAAATAGATTTGTCCTCAAATGTGGCAAAGCTAAAAAAAAACTTGGAATCAAAAAAACTAAAATAGTATCTGCGAATCAAAGATCACAAGAAAAAACGAGTGTTGCGAAAAACATTATAATCCAGCACGTGTAGTACAATGAAATGCTATTCATATACGTGTGTGCATTTTAAACTTAGTGCAAACACGGTTTGCACTAAGTTTAAAATGTATGTCATTTTCATTTGGTAAAAAGCAAGTGCCGAAAAATGCGAAAGACTGTAAACTGTTATTTGTCCTTCACTGATGCACTCCAAAATTATCATGGAAACAGCTCATTTAAGGTATGAGTGAAACTTTGTTCAAAAGAAAGAAAAAAGCAACAAATTTTTATGTATCATTGTAAATTCAGCATAACTTCTTACGCACTGAGATAGCAACCTAAGAAATCTGTGTATTTAGAAATTTCAAATTATTCTTCCCTTCGGAAAATCTCGCAAACAACTAATACTTTTATTCAACAGCTAAAACCAAGAGGAACAAAGTAAATTTTTCAAAATGATAGAAAATAACCTGTATATAAGTCATCGACATGTCTTTTGCTAGGCGTTCTTTCTCTTCTCGACAAGGGTAAAGATTATCGCCATGCATTGCTAACCATGCATCAAGCATTGCTGCCTGAAAATGTTACACATCTATTTTTCCACGAAAACAAATTCACTTTTTCCTCTCTACTTTGACGTAGAGACTAAAGTTCAAGGGACTCACTGATAAACGTCAACATATATATGTGACATACAAAATCACCAAATATTTTCGAGAAACTCTTCTGGTGATAACCAATGTTACTGCAAAATAAACTTATCTCCACTTTGTCACTGCAAAATATTTTTTCTCTTTTCTGCTTCCACTACTTGCATAATGATGCCAAAACGCTGAACGAAAAAATGAAGTGAAATAAAGCTATCCAGAAAATTTCAACATTGCAAAAATCAACTCAACAAGCAGAAGGAAAAACTAAAGCAAAGTGCTTGAGATTAAAAGTATCAAAATCAATTATGTGACAACAAAGCTATTATTTGCATAAAGTACGATTAAACACAGATGGATCAGCGGAAATGTATCTACTATATAATCGAACTAAAATTCATCCTTTTTCTAATTAACATGATGATGAGATAAATTTCTTCCTTTAATCATCGATAAATGGCAATTAAAACACATCACAGGAAGTGCTATAGGCAGTGGAAAGAAGAATTTCCATGAGATTCAATGATCAACATATATAGCTCAGCTTGTTCATTCCAAATTTTAACGCCATAAAATGGGGTATAGGAAAAAGAGAAAAATCTTAACAATCCTTATGATTGTGAATACCTGGACGTCAAAAAAGAAATCAAAACGCCTTACCCTTCACACTCCTCCTTCCCCTATCTATCACATATATATATATTTATTTATCTGCATTACAAACCTGTCTCACTCATTCACTTACTCACTCATTCCTCCTCACACTCATCATCATCATCATCACCATCATTATCAACATGTTTCCGTATAACATAGAAGATATCAGTGGAACAAAGTCATTTTGCATCTTTCGGAGAGCAAAAAACTCATCCATTCATTCACCCTTGGGTATTTGATCACCAAAAAACGTAAAATTCATAGCAGACATGCTTCTCATGATACAACCAAACATAAACACATAACCCATATATATAAACATATGCATACACTATGTATATAAATATATAGATAAATATTGACGAGTATTTCATCATCAGCAACATACAACATAACATAACAACACAACAATATTCTTACCAAGGACACAAATAATCAAAAATTACGAAATGACAGCCAACTAAGCATGGGACTTTCAACATGATCCTAAAGTTGAGAACAACAATATTGATTGTTTCAAAGATTATCCATAAATAGTGAAATGTAGCGAAGGTCATATACCTTAGCAACAAGTTTACATAAGCTACTAACCTGCTGACGCTGCTTCGTTTTTTCAATTGCAGTAACAGACGATGGAGAAGAAGATAAAATAAGTGTAGCTTCGGTAGTTGGTGATGTGGCACCATGTGGAAACACGTAACTTGCAACCATTTAGATCCAAAGTTTACGCCAATTATTTCGATTTATATTTCAGTTCAGCACAAATGCTGAAAAAAAAAAAAAAATGATATAAACACAAACTTGTTAGCATATTTATTCCAGAAGTACAACGGCTTGGCTATGCAGAATCAAACAGAGAAATGTTGGTATGTTCGTCTATTGAAACATTCGTATGTTCACTAGTCGATCATTTACGGAGAGAAGAAGAAGGGAAAAGAATATAACAAACAAAACGGCGAAAGGCATCTTAATAACACGAGAAACTGAAAGTTATGAAATATGACAAAGTAAATCGTAAAAGGTCATTTCAACCCTGCGTCACTAACTTCTTGAACTTTTAAGCCTACGAATTCCATCCATTTTAATATCTCTATTGTTAATCCCACTAAAAATCTGTAATCTACCAATTCAGCGTTAATTCATGTTCATCGCACCAGTGAATATTTTAGCACCAATCTCTCACATCACATATTAACACTTCTCACAAATATGTTAGAGTGAAATGTCCCCAACTATATAACAAATGTGTACTTTGTCGAAAATTCCGATAGAATTGAAATAAAGGAACGGAATGAACAGTGGAGAAAAAATTCTAGAAGAAAGAATTGGCACCAAAGAATGGCGGAAATCTTTCAAAGTTAACTATTTTCTGTAAATTGCCTATGAATCAAGTGCTATATGCCAATAATAGATACGAAATAAAACAAAACCAAGTAGAAAATCCAGAAAAGCTTGTTGAACAATAAGTTTTACATAGTAATATTAGAAGTTTTGTGAAAAAATTTAATTCGTAGAATCGAGTTGCAAAGAAAATAATCGAAGAGGCAAGAAGACAACTACAAATAAATTACAAGAAAAAATTAGCTAGGATTTCCACAAAATGAATTAATAAATTTTTCCTATCTTTCTCTCTCTAGTTCTACTACTATTCTTCGCGTAACTCACTCTCTTCCTAATACTATTCAAAATATAAGGATAGATTTCAAAAGAAGGAAATCATAATTACTATGTAATTAACTATCATCCTACTAACAAGTATAAATGCTGCCATGGAGATAGCAACTATGTCATACCAGCAAATGCCTAGTCTTGGCCACCGAATTGTTTGAACATGAACTGCATATGAGGTGAGATGTAGAGGAGGGAGAGAGAGAGGGGGGGAGAGAGAGAGAGAGAGAATGTTATTAAATTTCAATGATGATGACTCATTAAAAGCATTTTCCAAAAATAGACACAATGAAACATGACACAACAATACATAATTACCATGAATTTTTGAAAACTAGCTTACCGATGAACTTCATTGCAAGAATAAAAAATACCAGTTTATTTGTGTAAGAACTAACAATCTACATCTTGAATAGTATCAGCTTATATTAGGAACATACAAGTAAATTATACATTAAACATCACCCAGTGACTGATTAAAGTCTAAATAGTTCACTTTATGAATCATTTCTGGGAAGTTCGATGTGCGGTAAATTAAGGACATAATACTCTATTCATCCAAATTCCATATAGCAATCAATGAATAACCCCGTTTTCATTGTCATCTGTATAGTTAAACTCTAACTCATCTACCCTAATCGCTCTACATCACTTACTATAATAAAGGCGTTATAGATATATATCATCAGTTCATTCAATACAACATACCACCTGCTTACTTCAAACCCACTTCTATTCATTCAATCCACAATTACATTCAGATGAATCGAGCCAATTCCTTAATCGACCTTGGAGTAGCAATTCTTTCATCATGCAACGAAATTTTAGTTAGGTGTTTGGGTCATATGCGTCATTACAACGCATGTTTATCTTTCGTACATTAGAACTCATTACATAAGACTTCACATATTAAATCAAACTCTTCCTATTTCATGTTTTCATTACTGAACACACATTCATTCACATCAGACATTAGTCATAGTCAGAATTCATCTCAAAAAATCAGCAAATAAACAAGAATCATTTCGCAATATTATTATCAACACTGTCATTGTTATTTCTCATGAATTACAATATATAAGTGGTCAGTAGGAATGTATCTTCAAACAAATTGATAATTAGAAATGTATGAAAAAAGAAGGAATAAAAAGGTATCATCATTTAGCTTGATAAACTGACTTTTCTAGCATAGTAAATCATATCACAAATTGAACTAAAATTCTAATGATAATTTCCTTTAATTACAGCAAATAACTATCAATATTCCCATAGCTTTCGTCATTTCTTTATAACAGTATTCATTAGAAGTAAACTTTTCACCAATTGCTTATCATATTCGCATCATTCTCATACTTACACTCATACCGCTACAACAATAACAACAACAACAACAACAATAACAATACTACAGCAACTACAATATACCAGTACTAACAAAGAATAATGGCTGTTAGAGAAAGCAAATAAAATAAGGAAGAATGGGTTTACAGTATAACACATCACAAAAGCAATTTAGCAAAAAATGTGCGCAGTGTGATGAACGGGGCTGCATCGAAAATCGGGCGGTCGTCAATGCCATGAGATCGTGAGCTGAATGCCTCGTAAACCCCGCACTATCCATACCTAAACCGGCCATCAATGTCACCTGCCGTTTTAGTCGACCTTTCAAATGATACAAGCAACGGTAACCACTATATGCCATTATTTGGCACTAAAAAGAAAGAAAAGAAAAACTGCTACACATAATGATGCCATAGTGATGAAGTTAACGAACGAATTAATTAACAAGTAATGGAGTTAATCTATCTTACAGGATATTTAGCTATATGCTTCATAGTTCCCAAACTGATGGATAACTCAGCAAATAATAAAGCTGATGACACGAACAAAAACCCAATGAAGCTAATGTATTGGATGAAATTGAAAGAAACACTTCAACATTAGCTATAGCTCTACCACATTTACTGTCATCATTGCCACAGCAATAATCATCGCCAGTTGACAAATACTTCATCAAATAAGAAAATCTGAAAGAGAATGAAAACAATGATGCGTAAGACTTAAACATCTATGTTTAAATTACCCTACATCTGTTCTACTTATCTAAATTTTATTATATATTTACATCTGCACAAATAAAATTAAGATTTTACTATATATACAGTATTTACGCATAGGAATCAAGATGAAGTATACGACAACAAATCGATGATAATGAGAGTTAAATCGAATAATTATGCATTATACAATGCCGTCACATACAATCCTTCCTCAATTACATCTCAAGGATACAACAACTATATAAATAACGGAGAAAAACGGGAGGAGGAAAAGGAGGAGAAGAATGGATTCGAAAGTTTACCGCTTAATGTTGTGCCATTCTTTTTCATCGCTCAAATTTCAGTGCATTTGTAAGAAACCAATAATAGCAATAATCGATGGTATAATGAAATAAAAAATCCAAATAAATTTTAGTTTTCGTAAAATCTAAGTCTGTTATGGAACAATGGACGGCACACTGTACAAAAGAAATCGAGCGATAAGATGAGATATTAGATTTGGATAGATGAATGAATAAAACAGTTATATGAGGACATAAGTGTAAATGACGACAATATTCAATATTCAGTAAACTACATCAGGGTAAAAATCTCTTTAACAAGTGACATATCAATAATTCAAACGACAGCTGTACCAACTGCACAAATGACAATGCATTTGCTGTCTATTCCAATGAATCAGTGATTCTGACATTTCGTCAGCAACTATGATGATGTATTGTTGACCGAATAACCACTATCGGCCTTTATCAGGGGAATGAGGAAGAATGCATTGGGAATGCTTTCACAAGAGCCTGCTTTATGTAGTACGCCTTAACATAAATATGCTTAAATATTTCTCAAATATTCACAGTATCTATCGAGAATGACGAATTGATGTAGACAAAAGTTCGAATCATCCTATTTCCATTTTTAATATCAATAACCCACTAGAGCACATCAATTAGCTTATTACCATTACTGTTGAAAGCAGTACAGATATAGGACAAATTACCGTTAGCATGTGTTTTCTATTTTCATTTTACGAAAGTGATGGTATGCGCAGTCATACCACAAACTAATACATCAGCAAATAAACTGGTTCTAGATGAATGTCTAGGAAAATCAAGTATTCTTTGTTCATGAATCACAAAAACATGAACATTAGAAGTAATCATCTAACAAGTGAACAGTTAAAAATTATAATACAGCTTATAAAAGGAAAATGTATTCCTTCTTGCCAATGATTTTAATTCATTAAAATTCAAAAACTACCACAGATTTACAAGTTTTCAACAGTTGTGACGTAGATGAAGTGAGGAAAAAAAAAACCAACAAAAGATATAAATGTCCGACAATATTCCTCCCTTCCCTTCCATCAATTAAATTCGCAATGCTCAGGACAGACATGCTAGATGTTACTAAGATTGAAAGTCAATGGAACATGTATCTAATTGTCATTCTCATGTTCCTTCTCGTCCTCGCTTTGTTCTATCCCCGCCAATACTACGATTTATTGCATTTTACGACAAATATCTCCTATATAGGCCAATTTACGTGAAACTAAAAGATTTACTAATTGGCAATCGGTCACAAACCAGCTCAACCCTCTATCTCTGCTGATGTTTATCTGCAATAGGCATGCTACTATTATAGAAGTTTCTTCCAACCTCCTTCGCATGGCAACTAATGATTTTAACTTCGTGAAGGCAAAATTTCCCTCCTCTACCTCCCATCACTGTCCGTTTTTAATCCGACTAATAATTATTCAACCACTTACCGATACTTTGCTTGGAAACATTTTATAGTTTTCAAATAACCTAACCTGCACATGCGTAACATACACAGTATTCATGATAAGTAATGTAAATACCTAATTCTAAAATACTAACATTGAACTTTTTTTCCTAAAACAAGAATTACTTCTTAACAATTCCAAGCAGTATTTAGAAAACGAAACATATAAAAAAGGATTTTGCAAAATAAACGAAATAAATTACTTCACTATACTGATTCAAATAGACTAATAACAGAAAAGGAAATATGCCCCGGAACTATATTTCCTAAACTATCAACCATAAAAGATAATGTGAAAAGCTGGCATTTCTGAGAACTAAGTCATGAAATTTAAATTTAAATATTATAAACGATGTAAGACTTGCAAATCGTTTGCAATTCGTAACCATTTGGTAATCCCTTCATGCTCTCTTTCAAAAAGAAAAAAAAAAAAAATATTCTCCTACTGAATGTTGATCCTAGAAATGCAAAAGTACCACTTTCCAAATCTTATTCATAAGAATCTAAAGTTTGCAATTTAAATTTTGCCAATTTTATCGACTACAAATTTCTCTACTCAGAGGAAAACTATTGTAGTTCCACTCCAAAGAACAGTGATCACATAACATTCCTCCTTCACTAAATTTGTTTGAGAAATCTGAAGAAAAAATCCTTAAAACTCTTTGACTGATATGCCTTATATCATCTTTTTTTTTTCTCAACATCACATTATCACTACTTTTCGATGAAAAAATGGTACAGTATAATGTATTATGTAAGCTTATTTTTTATCATATTTCAATACATCATATTATGGTGGATATTGTCCTACAGTATTACAAGTTATCCTTTTTTATTTGTAAAAAAAAGAAACCAAAGGATGGAAATACATCTAGTGAAATTGATATCTGTTATAGAATTTAGAAAAAGCTCGTTAATTAATTTAATATATGCATACTGCCTCATATTTAGCCATCCAGCATCAATTCCTATCGTTTAGTCCATTCTCTTTCTTCCTCAGTGCTTAACTCATTTTATGATAATTACATATCAATTATTTACCAGCTATTAATGTATACTTACTGCAAGTTCATCCTGTTACCACCTCTCTTACTCCTTTCCTTCTAAATCCTTTCTTCGGATAAATTATATTCAGGACAAAAAGTAGAAATTTCAAACCAATTTACAGTATTAAATATTATATATATAGTGCTGTAAGCTTAAATATATTATTTCAATTCTATCGAAATATCCGAACTAACTGCACATTGTCTCACTAACATGTATCGTTACCTCATGTTCGTTTTTGTAACTGCCAGACGTAAAGGTTCTAGGATACCAACGGTTTAAATTATCAGGTTTGCGAAGTATCAAAATAATGTTAAGCCAACATTTGAAACTTTTATTAAGAATGAAACGAAATGCATCATTTAAAATCTCTCCTTAAGCTATGAATAAGCAAATGTCTGGACATTAGTGAAATCAATTATCGAAATGAAGTATATGCTGTATATAGTGCACTTCTTTTCTCTAGAAAGTAGCAGAAATAGAAAAATAAAAGGTAAAATTCCTAAAATAATGACAAAACAAAACTTTTCTCACATTGCTAATTGTGAACAAAAAATAATGGGAAAACAACAACTGGAATAGAATTCACATTTAAAGCAAATCAGACCAAACTCATGCAAATTGACTGTCAAACATCTTGATCATCTAATAAAGCATTTTATCTTTTTGACATATTTGAAGCGACCAATATCTTACTGACTGCTACAAAATCCCTGACTTTTTCTCCAAGGAGACATGTTTCATAAGCTGAGTGACAAATAAAGATTCCTATTTGTCTAGTAGTATTACCATCTTTCGTCCATTCGGATTGAAGATGACGAAAACAATTGCAGAAAAAAAAAGGTGAGTAAAGCAAATCATTAATATTTTCTGCCAGATATACTCCTCGAATCAAATAGATTTTAACAACCGACTATACCAACTACAAAAAGAAGTAAGCTTCACAATGCACTTCCATTCAGACTTGTCTCTCATACTTCAAAAACATACACAAGTAAGCACTAATGAGAAACAAGCAATAATATTCAGAAAGAGGGGTAATTAATTGTAGGTCATCCTACTCTCACCGAAAAATCGAAAAATTACTGGCAAGAAAGTAATCCTATCAAAAAAAGAAAAATTGCTGGACGTATACAACCCGGAAATGAGGAAGGAGTCCTTATCAGTTCTTATCACTACTTAAAATGACAAATCATTTGACGATAACATGTTGGCAAGCAAAATCAATTTTTTCTTTGCATGGAAAAATGCAAAATCATAGAGTGTCATAAAGCAAAAACATAAGAATTACTGACATGAAGAAATGGCACGGTGACATTGGATAGCTAATATCGGTAATAGAAACTGATAAAATGGAGCATGAAAAATGATTTCATCATTTCAAAATGGTATAAATTGTATAGTTCTGTACAAATAATTCGTAGTGGAAAGAGGAGGAGCAGAAGCGAAGGACGAGTGCTTATAGCGATGAAAAATTTACGGCGCCTGATGAAAATGGAGTAAAAACCAACTTAAAAATACCGTTTAGAGACACTAACATACCAATACCAAAGAGATTATAGTGTAGATTAGTCTCGAACAATATTTACTAATAATGAAATAAAAAATTCATGGTTTTTGGGCAATGTTTGTAATACTAACTTGAAATTCAATACAACAATTTTCATATCCATAACTGGCAGGTTAAAACGCGATAATAATAGAATTTCGTTGTCTACTCACATAGAATAGTGTAACTTACCAATAATTGAAACTAGTTTAAGCCTGATAAATTTTCACCTCTCAATATAACAAATTGCTACATGAATAAATTATAATAAATAACTACGGAAATAAGGACAATACAGCACAGGAAAAGAGAATAAGCTCCTCACATATAAATTACACAAATGCTAAGCAAAACATTTCTTGAATCAACGATAAGCAAAACCTTCGTAACACCTACATCCAATATTTTTTACATTTAAAAAAAAGGAATGAATAATGTTACTTATAACCAAATACCATAAGAGCTATCATCTTTTTTTTTAAGATCTAAATTTCTGTGGAATTTCCGGAAGGAATATTTTGCATTATGTATTTTTCTATCCGGGGTAAAACCATCTATTCCCTTTTCTTTTCCTTGTACTTCCCATCACCGTATAGTAAATAATAACTACATGAGTAAAGACGATGGCTGAATCTTCAAAATAACAGAATGTAAATGAAATGCAATCTCTAGCACAATGAAATCTTTGAATACATCCATATATCGATGCTACTTCTAATGTCAAAAAAAGTAAAAATGATGTTAGTGCTTGATAAAATGTCTGGTAGGAACGAAAAAGTACAAATTTTTGACTATCGAATAGGAATGAAGGACAACATATTTTGAACTACTGAACACTAACACTAAGTTTACCGTAAAAATGACAAATGTCGTAAAAATATTAATGCGTTGAAATGAAAAGTGCCCCCAAGATTTTAATAAAACTAAAGGAACGGAAATCCAAACTTCTCTCTGGTTAAACAATGCCATAATTTTCGAATAACTTCCGGAAATAGTTATTCTTTACAATTAAGGATCTCCTTATGCCAGTGATCTATCCTTTTAAGATATCTTATGTTAATTTTTCTCTACTATTCTATTATACAGGTCTAATTTTTCATAATCACCATAATCGTATAGAAACCACCGAATGTTCGTTACTTGCATATGTATGAATACGAAATACGAAAAATTCGGTGAATTTTATAGCAATTCTCTCTTACACTTCTACTATCTACCACAAAATGGTTTTCTGTTTGGGACAAAGCAATGAAACGAAGATAACATAAAAATCCTACCAATGGGTGTAGTGTAATGCTTTCACCACAATGAGATGATGAAAAAAAAAAAAAACGGCGGAATGTGAGATGGAATCATCAAAATACACATCACACGCACAGATAAATATATATATATATATACATTACTTCCTATCTCCAAACCACACCGATTTTCTTTAAGCCACCAGGAACGACTCTATGCTTTTACCATAGTTTTGCTTCTATCAAAATTTTTTTTCTTCCTTTTTGTTCTAGAGGCTAGAGGATCGAAACAATACAATTTCTCATTTTATGTTTTGAAGAGATGGAATGACCCACTCAGTCAATGAAATAAAAACTCCACTTCGGGGCACGTCTGAGTGAAAAAGTTACTTCAACGCGTATCACTAAGGTGAAATTTCATTTTGATCAGAACGAAATTACGGTCGGATTAGTTAGACACAGTTATGGCTGTAATAGAGAGTGCAAGTATTCAAGAAATTAGTAAACTAAACTACGAAGATATTAACAAGCTAAGAAAACATCGTTCGGTGCAATGATCAATTTTAGCCAAATTCAACCGAAATAAATTATTACCAATTCAACTATCAGATGACATCACGGAACTGTGTGAAAAGTTTTAGACAATGTGTAGTTATCAATCCTAAATAATTTACAGTAATTGTGTGAACGATACTTTGTACAAAATATTTTGCTAGAGAAATCCAAGCAATTCCAAACTCAAATGTATTTTTTAAATACCTCACACACTGATAATGCACGACATAATTTATCATTAAACTACTTACTAGTGCAAAAAAAAAAAAAAAAAAACATCTACATCTGACAACTTAACCCACAAAAGATTGACGAGAAACGTCCGGTGATTGCTATGATAACCTTCTCTCTTCCTTTATTTAATATACCCTAATCAGTTATCCTTTGCTAATCCAAGCAAACAACAGCAATTAGCAAACTAAATCTTTTAATTCTTTCGATCTTCCTGAACAACTAACATTCACCCCACCCAATTACAACATCTCGAAACATCAACGCTGATAGTATCTGTAGCCTGAAATAACAAATAACATAAACTAATTTACTACATTCAACAGATGCTCTAATTATGACGATAACCGAAGAAGAATGAAAAACACTACTAAATCTTCATGCAGAATCCAAAACACATAAAAGAGATAAAAAGGTGGAGAGGAAGAAAAGGAGAAATAACATAGAGAATTAAACAAAAATATTGAACAGAAATTAAAATGCCCCCAAAATGATTCATTGAAACACCAATAAAAACAAACGAATGAACCAACCAAACAGGCAACCCCCCCCCACTATACCATTCCATTCCATTCCATCTCATCTCATCCCAACCATTCATCCATCCATCCAGCCAATTAAACCGTCTCGTCTGTCTCTCTCTCTCTCTCTCTCTCTCTCCTATCATCCCCAACAACCAAACTGCACACTCTCATTACACTAAATAAGATTTTTCATAAGAAATACAAAATACGAAAATATCTTTAATTTACTTGCAACACTAATACACATAATATTACAAATCAAGCAATCGCAAACAACAATTATTAATTATCGATTGAACAAAGAAATCATTCACCCTTCACTGACTCCTAATTCCGGAACTCTTTGCGCAAACACTGATACAGATCGATTGCAACCCCTCACCTCGTCAAAAACAGACCACTTTTTATACTTACACAGCTGAAAGACTTCCTGTCTGTCTGTCGAAGAGATGTCTTCCATTTTGAAGATTTGTTTTATTATTCACTTGTTTGAACAGTGTAACAACACACAACTCAGTCATTCTCACCCGAGCAATCAAAAGAAGCCGAACTTCCACGAATGCTACAATGAACCAATAAATTTAGCAGGGCAGCTCTCCGAAATAACAAATACATGATGCAACTTCCACTAAACTAAAGTTCAAACAACTTCAATTAAAGCCTCCTTACCTTAAAAATTACTGCAAAGTATATGAAACTCCACTGTTAACCCCCTCCTATCATAGTACATGTATGGTTCGAGCATAGTTCAAATGCTTTAAGACACAAATATGCAATTCATATATTACCTGCAACAGGTAAGATTCTTCCAGAACACTACAGTAACAAACTGACAAGCTAAAGCTATCAGATATCTCCCCACACAATCCAATGTCACCGTATGATTGACACAGATTCTCTGGTGTTTTCCATAAAATCCTAGATGATGTGCGAATTAAAAATAACGGCAACAAATGCAATAATAGCTAGATCATAACTTAACCATCTCATTAAGACAGGTTAGCGAAAACTATCTAAGATGAAAAGATGAGAGGGAGCCAATATTTATAGGAATCCCAAAATCAGAGGTGAAATAAAAATCATAAGTGTATACAGACACATTGACAAATTTTTTAATAATCTGAATAATAAATGAATGAAATATGAAAGAAAGTGGATTGAGATCTTTGAAATATATTTGAATTATCATGTTACTACAGAAAGCATGAAAACTTTACTCCTGTAAGCAATTCCCAAAGTTACTAAATTGTACATGGAACGGATTGGAAAGTTCATTTTAACTGACACTATTCCACCATGAACACATATATTACACATGCTCGACACACCCACACATACGCACGCATGCACAAATACACACTTGAAATCATCAAATCAAACAGTAACAGTGTATAATAAATATCAATTCCTTAAAATCTTCGCATCAAATATCTAATGCTCTTCAAACTATTATGAAGGAATGATCGATCAACTTTCTATCTCCCCATTGCACACATCACTGTGATTGCCAACCTTCTACTGCTTTAGTATCAGTTCCGGAAAAGATAAAATTCCTCAGGAAATTTCACATAATCTATCAGAAAAAACAAGAAGGATGAACTTACCAAACATAAACACAAGTAATGACGACCAACACCAATAACGTCCTTGACGATATCGAATGGACAAAAAGTAACGAGGTGAGAGAGACAGCTAGATGATCCTCAAACTGATGTCGTAGGAAAGCCATAGCAAGAGGTATAGTAGTTATACCATCACCAACGATAGACACTGTGGGCATAACAATACCAAAATATAAACACAATTAAAGGATATAAGGGTAACTGTGGAAAAGGGTGATGACAGCGGCGAGATGCGACTGTTCTATGAGATACATCGAACCAAATCAGAATAGTATCATCGAGGACCTGCAATACCAATACTAAATACAATGATTGAAAGAAGTAATACAAGAACAGTTATAGTTCCACTACTTTGGTTTAATACTTGAGTAATGATAATGAAGACCCAGAAAGATATATACATCTAGTGGAAAGTGCAAAGAAAAGTTCTACCGTATCCAATTAACAAGCTCATTCAACCATATGAACTAAAAATGGAGGACGTGTGCAAATACGAACGAAAATTGATGACCCATATCCGCTATCCTGTCTCTACACCTTTCCAATCAGAAAAGAGACATTCCTGTTTGTACATCTGAACAAATTTTTGCGAACTAAAAAACTAACTATGGAAATTACACAGTTAAGTCCAAATCATTTGTATAAATTGCAGCAATTTTTAAATTTAAATTTAGGGCTCAGGCAAATTTTGTGAATTCTAAAAAAAATATTACAGCAGACAGATAAATAAAACAAAAAGGAAAGAAACTCGACTTGCACTGAAAAAAAAAAAGAGTAGAAAGTCTCATGCCACTCAGTTCTACATCAAGACTAAAATTGTCATTTATTTCATAAATCAACTAGGTATGAGATTCAAAAGTCAACCCGTTAGAACAATATTAACAAATAGTTACGACTTGTATAATTATTCGAAAAGATTTCCTCTTGATTTGAGTACCATGAAAATAAAAAAGTGCATTTTCCATATTTTTAAGATAAAAACGGGAAAAAAGAGAAAATTAAGATAATCATTCGTAAGTAAGAAAAGAAAAACTTCTGAATCAGTAGTAGAATGCACTTTAAACCATTCGGCTACTTAACTACCACGTGCAAAAGTTTGCAAGCTTTTTTAATCGCTTTGTGATGCCAATAATTACTATCCTTCATAGTCTCTTCTACCACTTCTTTATTTTTCAAATACTTCGAACATTCCTGTAGCACTTTTTCATCCGATGCATATGGCGTCACATCCAAAACCTTAAAATGTATCAATGAAAGAAATCTTCTCAATACTGAAATGCATTAATTTAACGAGCTCTTAGCGAGCAAGAAATACTACAGCTATGACAAAAATAAATCCAAAAATCGTGAATAATCGAATCCCTTGACCCATTCAAATACCCAATTGGAAGCTAAATAGTTGATTAGAGTATTTGAAAAAATGTTCTTTAACTCATACAACAATATTTTCATTGGAGAGTACTAACAACGGTAAATTTCGCAATATCGATGGAAGAAAAAAACAGCACAACAAAATATCCTTAACAATGATGGGAAATGTAATGACACATATGAGTTTATGCTCGAATATTTTTTGAAAAGAAAGCGCCATATGTGCAGTATGGGAATAAAAATGACAACTAATGATTGATGAAAAAAGGACAAAGAAGAGGTCGAAAATCACTGGGCAGGAATCGGAGACCAAACAATGCTATGTGGGACAGATAAGATTACAGCGGACTGGGATAGGCCTTAGATGAATTAACATATACCTGCCACAGGGTGATTTCAAACATATTTGTCAGTCAAATTTTTTTTGAAATACAACACTTCCAGAATTCTCACTGCAATGAAACTTCACTAAACTTACAAAAAAAAAAAAAAAAACCTTCCACTAATAGTCTAACCAAGGGATAAATTAAAACGAACAGCTGAATATGAACTATCTGCAAATATACATCAACGAGAGATGCACTGAACCAAATACCTTGTCAATCCTGCTATTCTAATGAAAAAAATTATCTAAAGAGTTCCACTACTTTACAAAAATGTGTTAATTTATCAATTCCTCACAATAACAACGTTGAAAATTCTTTATTTAAAAAATACCACTTGGTTAATGGAGTTTGGCGAATGATGGAAGAGTTACATTCTTGCACATTTCAGTGGAAATTGCATGAATATTCCCTACTCGACCGCTATGTAAGACAAGGAAAATGATGAAGACGCTTTTATGTGTAAAAAAAAAAAAAAGAAAGACTATGAATTAGTCGAAGTAACGGGACAAAACTCGTTCAATACACTACTTCGTAACAAAATTCTAATTCCCTCTTACTACATTTGGGATTGAATAAGCTGAAAATAAAAATCTACAATCAATCTGGAATAGCTATAAAATAGCCAGCATTAGTCCTAATAAAACCTATAATTCCAATAGAGATTTTTAGTAACAAATTTCTAGCTAAATCCACAAAACAACGACAACTCTCCTCACCGAAAATAAATACTGTACTGTTATTGAATATTTCATATCTGAGAACAGCTTAAAGAAACAATGATTCAGTAACGAACATGCAAAGCGAATGTCCTCCATACGGCCAGCTGTAGAGCACTCGATCTCTGCTTTTCTCTATTCTTCGATAGTTCCGTACTATATCGCATGAAGTCAATAATTAACACAGTCAAGTAATCGAAAACAGACAATTCTTTCCGCCCACTTTGGTGATGTGTTCGGGAAGTTTCTGTGTTTAGTATCTAAAACTTGGACTAAAATACTGAATTAAAAATCTTAACTCCAACTGAAATATTTTCTTTTTTCTACATCGCTAAAAGAAAATTCAAAATTATTTCATGATTTAAATTAGCACTAATTCAATCTTATTTACCGTTATATGCTCTGATGGCAGATATTCGATACGTGAGAAATTTTCAAAAATATCTTTGCTTGGAATTCGGAAATATTTATCCTGTATGACAGAACCAAGTGAAGCAGAAACACGGCCATAGGAATTTTTCGTGACAACTGAGATTCGTCGACCAAGTACAACACGCATCAAACCAATTATAATGATAATCATGATAAAAGAATGAATCAGCGACAGAACCTGAAACTATATTCGGAAATTAGTAACTCCAGATATTTCACAAGCTTCCAACAAAAAAGTACGAGCTAACTCGACTCCCTAATAGTTCCGCAACAATACAAAAGTAATAAACAGAATGACGGGAAAATGCCAACAGAGTAAGAATATAGAATAGCAAAAAAATGTCTTCTCTCAGTGGTAATAAAAAATGATATGAAAATCATTAATTATCGACTGATTATTTCTACATGGAAATTTTTTAAAAGTCCTTAAACTTCAACTACGGCAAAAGTACTATCGAATTTCAGTTAAATTAATAGAAATCACATAGAAAAATTGTTGATTTTCACATAACACGATTTAACTTGGACATTACTTGTCACAGATTGTAAGTACAAGAAATATTTATTACTGGATCACTGCATTGCTGTGCTTACTGTTGCAGTGAAATATAATTAGCAACTTCTAAGGTTCGGTAATGCTCACCAAACAATATAGAATACCACGGGTGAGAAATTTCACGTAAATGTTTTATGCAAAATTTCATAAGTCATCTTCGATCGAAGTGAAACTTCCCAAGTGCTCTGTGAAGGGTCAATGAAGAAGATGAAAATATCGTCAAATAAAAGAGAAAACATCTGCAGAATAGAAATCCTTAAAACATACGAAATATGTTGTAAATGAGAAGTCCTGGATGTTTCGAATTTGTGCACTGCGATTGCCAACAAACGTCGCCGAGATTGAGGTAAAGAAAACTGTTCGACACAACGAAAAATCGAATAAAAGGACCGGAAAATAGTTTAGTCCTAACAGAGTAACAAAATAAAGTGAAAAAGATGTTTAATAATAAGATTATCCTAAACAGTATCACATGACTTGAGACAGTCTTATAAAACGTTTAGTATTTATGATACCACCTAAGAGTGTTCAATTATTTCAGCACAATCAGTTAAAAGTAATGTGATTGCAAGCAAAAATGAAAGTAAGGAAATGTCTCACGACTGACATATGATCATCTCATAAACATACCAAATCTACGCAGAAAGCCTCAGAAATAACCTGACATTTCGAGATAATATAAACAAGTAAATTCTAACCGCTATTAAAGAAGAAAGAGCTGCCGAAAGTGCTATGTAAATTAAGCTCCGTTGCTGCTTTCTACAATTCCCAACAACATACACACCTGTAAATAAAACTGCTGTCAGATAAATCTTGAAGTTCAAGAATTTCCTGCACACTTCTTACATATTGTATCAATATCTGTAACAATTTGTGGAATACATACATATATCATTCGCTCATTAATATTTATAGAACTGGAAGAATACTAGAAACTAAAACTTCCTAGAATCCATACAAACACCAAGTACTATGTAAATCCATCGCATGTTACAAGATCTCCATATCAGAAATGATATATGAGAGATAGAAAAGTTCTGCCCAAAATATGTTGGTCTATAAAAATAAAACTAAAACCTTGAGTGACACCAGCAGCTATAAACAGCGATAAAAGAACACGATCTTCAGTGCCAAAAAGTAGAACAGTGACTAAACAGAACAAGAATCCAATCCAACAACCAAATAGTAACTGTGCAATGAAACGGATAATTGAAGTGGATACTACCTTTATTTTTCGATCATTGATAACCCCGCTGAAATGTGTGAAAAATTGTTTGATAGCCTTAATGGACTTTTAACCTGCTTTATCTTTTCTCAGCCGTGGTTCTATCGCTGTGTTTCACCACTCACTATGATTACAGAGAGGTAAACTATTAGAAGAAGCAGAGCTATCCAATATAAGATTAAAAGGCTTATATCAAACGTCAAATGTAATTAGTCATCAAAATATACAGAACTATTAATATGAACAAATCTCGGTCAAGGACAGGCAGAAATTTAACGTAAAACAAAAACATAAAGATGCATTCTCTTTGAGAAAAAGCAAACAATTTGGACTACAATTTTTCCAAAATTAATGCTAAGTGATCAAATTCTATGTTTTTCGATAAAATTCCGTACTGAATGGTAATTATTAACGAGGTTAAATTATAAATCACAAAAAGTTACTCGATTTATAACTGACTCATGCTCGAACTTACATATTTATTTCTTTATTTCGTGCAGCAACTCGGCTATTCAGAGTTATTGCATCATAAAATATTGCAACTAGGGAAAAACCGAACGTCGCAAAATATACATAAGCTTCGAGAGGCTCACGCAAATATAAAAGATGAAAGCCTAACGGTCCACCAAACATCAACAGTAATCGCGTTCGAAGAATATCAAATCCATCAACACCATCACTGACAGCAAATTCAGTTCCCATTACCTTTCTGATTATAATCTGAAAAGTAATTTTGTTTGGTGAAACATGAAGAAGCATTGTTAAAACAAAACTTCACATGCTTTAACTTTCACAGTGGAAAATTACATAAATAACTAAAACTTGTTTTTGAAATCTTAACATGAAAATTATGAAAGAAAAAAAAAAAAAAAAGAAAATGTACAGAAAATAAAATGAAGTTGAAATAACAGAAAAAGTACTAAAACGTTGATTTTTAATCAAAATGATACAATTCCTTCTCTCATTCCACTAGAAAGAGAATCTTTTATTCCTATCTTTTCAACAAAAACGAAAAGCATCATATTTGTTCATTCTAACCCATTTATAAAACATCCACAATAATTGTCATGATAGTACAATAGCAAAATAATAACTGAAAAATTTGCTGTTACAAATATTAAAGTGTAAAAATAATACGTGCTTACAAGATTCTATAATAGTAAGCAAACATGCGCTGCATCAGCTAACCTAATTTCAATTGTCAGTTTTTTTTTCTTTTTTTTCTAAAAAAAAATTCCGACCATATTTCAAATAAATGACCTGAGCACAGCGAATGATTGATGGAAAATTGCATTTAAGACAATACAAAAAAACATTCCAAAACCATTCTCACCAAGTAGTAGTAAATAGTGGGCATAGGAATCAGATATGTTTTAAATATAAACAAGCAGACTATCCAAAACAGCAACTAAATTTCCAAATTTCTCTCATTTCTAAGAATGAACATTCTCGGGATTTTTGTATCAATCCAGCTAAATATGGCGAGATAAGGAATTTAAGAATAATCAAAACAATTTTCCCCGTAAATTAATAAAAGAATGATGTAGAACAAAAATTTGTCCGTGTGAAATCTTGAATCTTTCAATTGTGCAGCAAGGAAGAATGGCAGAGAAAATGACGAGGAAAATGTATGAGAAGAAAAATACAAATGAAAAATTATTTTTATATAAGAAAAATAGGAAAAAATAAGACGAATAGCAGGACCTTTCAAATGAACAAAACTAACTTAAGGAATTATAATTGAATAATACAAAAGAAGGAATAAATTGAAGAAAATATGGAAGCCAGTCTCGGGAAAAAAAAAAAGAAACAGTGATTTTGAGAATTGTTTTTATGTTCTATTAAATTCTATGCGACTCAATTTATGCCTACTTCATTACTACCTCTATGATAATGTCGATAATCCTTCGATGAAAAATGATATGTTTTAAGAAGTTAAGCGAGCTCATTTTACATTTTTGAAAGCTTTTTTTTTTTTCTTTACCCTATAATCATTGTGAAGAAGCATTCAGCAACTAAAAAGTACAGCATCTATAAGTCAACCTAAATTGCATGAAAATAATGCAACTTACTATCAGGTCAACAAGAAATATATTTAAAAAAGTGTTTAAACAGCTAACAGCGTGCGTCTCCTCAATAAAGGATTAAATGGTCGGCACTGCGCCATGTGCATTACGTTACGACCAAGAAATACACGTGATGTATACAAGAAATGATCATGCTAATGACACAACGTTACGTGAAAGTTAAACTAAAACACCAAAAAATTTTAAGTGCCCATTTCTAATTTTTTTCCGTGACGCATCTTTTGATATTTCATAGAGATCATAACGAAAGTGACTACATACTACTGCAGTTTTAATCTTGTTCTCTTTTCAGTTTTTAACAATATCCAGCACGAAACAACAGGTTTAATAATCGAGCATATCTTGGAAAAAAGCAGAAATTGGCCTTATGTACATGATTTCCAAAATGTTAAATTAGTTTTTCTACACTAATCGATCTTAACAGCAGCGTAAATTCGGCATAAAAAAGAGTAGGCCGCATAGAAACCAATCGTTCCTGTCAAGATCCAAAACGCTAATGCCATCAGAAAGCTGTAGCTGAAGTACAGAAGTGTCGGAATGAAGCCAACGATATTCAGCTGCAAATTAAAAAGTTTTTCCCAAATGAATTGGACGTAAATTTAAAAAAGATATTATTTTTTCCTGGAAATATTGGATACAATTACGGATCATCAACCAATATGTGTTTACCAAAACACTAACGATCTAAGTTTAGAGAACCATGAAGTGGACGGATTTTGCAGATATATTTCAACAAAAAAATAAAAAATGCCGTTTCATTAACTAATCATTTTCTCTTAAAATTTAACAGTTTTTAATGTTAACGCTTTATTTGCATACTCAACATAAAATATTAGAAAAATACAGACGATTATCAAAAAGTTCAAAAAAATATGCAATTTGCATTACACTTGCTCAATAAAACTTATTCTAGATATTCTGCCCACGATGTCAGAGAGAAAATGGATAATAATCAAAATAACGGTAATCAACGAAAACGATGTGTGGTTTGACTATGAAAGATCCAAGCAACAAGTGGAATATTTGCGGTGGTTTGATGAATATTATCTGAATTCTGTCATAGCCCGCTCAAGGATTAACCGACCTTCAGGTGCATCATTACAGGGAATATGCAGCACTGAATAAAAAAATATTCAGAAGAAACGTGGTAAAAAGAGACTAAAATCCAAATTTACCTTGCTAAAGTAGTAGAAAGTTGCATATCCCATCACTGAAAAGAGCAAAAATCTTTCAAATAATAATACCCAAAAATGAGAAAATTCATTTCATAATTCTAACTCTCTTACGAGATATCGATAAGTGATGAATGAAGTTTTGATTTATTTTTATCGTAGCATGTGGGATGAGTTATATGAATGCCAGAAGCTTCCTGAATTATGACTCCCACCAATACAAAATTAACATACCGTAAACTGCAGATCCACCACTGATAACAAAAGATTTCCACCACCAATGGTAATTCTGCAATACAGTACACAAATAAGTCCTAAAGCTTGTTTTAAATTTTTTAAAACTAAAGTGCAAAAACTAGCAACTTATTCCATTGCTTTGATTTCTATTTCATACGCTGATTTACTTTTCTCACAATTTCTAAAATTTTAAACCTCAGCACATAGAAGGAAGTATGCTACAACAATAGAAATTTGTGCGCATGATACGAAGAGAATGACACAGACGATAAATAGAAATCCGAAAAGATAGTAGAACTGATTTTCCCAAATAGCCTGAAAAAAATGATATCGAAGTGAAATGAAATATAAAGAACTAGTAAACATGAAAAATGATGAAAATGATCGCCGCTACAACATCATTTGTCCCGTTAGTTTATAAAAACTATCAGCACAGAGCAGTAGGCTGCGCAGAGATTCCCGAAAGGAAGTCATAGTGTCAGCTGTTAAACAATTTTGCTGTTCAATAAAGTTCTCTACTGTCACAACGCTTGAAAAATGAATTTTAAATTAAAAAGCTTTCAAATGGCCAAAAGCTTACAGAAAATATGAAAAACAATTCGATGAAAGCAGCACCGAATGGAAGGATCCCCGCAAGAAGCATACATGGTAACGTCTGCAAATACCAAGGTTGTTCTGGAACTTGGCGTGGAATTTGGTTTGTGCGAACTGGATGCGAATAAGCCTACAAACAAAAACTGGAGATTTTCTTAACTGAAAATCTCTTGGAATATACCACTACGAGTATCTTATTCGTTAGTGTAATATATCTTCATCTAGAACTGGATATAAAATGAAATATATTTCATCTGAAAAATAAGTGATGTCTATTTCACAATGCACAAAAACATACCTGCTTTCGAAAACCAAAATGAAATCCAAGGAATACAAGCGGTAGATCAACTCCGAACCACAGAAGTAGAAGTGCGATCATCGTTGTAAATGGTATAGCTCCGGATGAATGCTTTCCAATCAGGAAGAAGTTTAGCAAAAAACCAGTACCAAGGATGACTGAAGGGAAAAGCACAGCTGTCCGGAATGCACATTTTCGAGGGCTTGTACCTGATATCAAACTGTTTAAAAATATCAATATATAATAAAACAGCAAAAATGCAAAGAAATTCAAAAATACTCTTAATTGCATAATTCACTATTCAAATGACCCAGAAAGATAAATGATTAAAAAGGTCGAATTCCAAACTCTAATTTAGATTTAGGATTCATGCAAGAAGATTTTAGACTCATGAATGCAAACAAACCACAAGGGAAGTAATGTCTGCTAAGATCTTTGCCTTCTTTTAGCTTCGGTTATTTTCCTATCTTCTTTTTTATTTATTCGAAAAACAAAATCAACGTTTAGATTTTGATTTTAATTCCAAAACTATAATCCATAGAGCTAAGAGGACTCCAAAGATGATAGAATCGATCTCGTCTTACTCCTTCATAGAGAAAATTTTTCTACTCATAAGCGTGAATTTCGAAGTTTTTCTCATCTTTCATTCTAAGTAAAATAATTTCTTTTCGAAGCAATACAAAAGCGATACAAAAAATAACCTCTCAATGTCCTGTAAAGACGACCGGCATGATAACCAGCAACGAGACCCATCAAACAGAAGAGAACAATCGCTGCAGACATCAATGACCCTCGACTTGCTGGTGATAACATTCCTAGCATAGCAAAGAAAACCGTAACGGCGACCATACCAATAAGCTGGATACCAGTACCAACAAAATTTACCAAAAGCATCGAACCAGGAGGGGGTCGAAATACATCACCGTGAACCAATTTCCATCCAGATTCTTCCAAAGTGTCATCCTACAGTGGTGACAATTACCCAACAAATCTAGTTATCATTAATCACCTCCAAAAAAAAAATCAACGAAATCAAACAATTACGAACCAATTCTTCGCCTTTATTATATTTTGCAATATCCTTTCGTACAGTTCGAACAATGATGACACTAAGGAAGCCTAAAAAGGGAAAATATCAAATCTGCACCCGAGCAGAAATCAAAAAGTCTCAATTCTACCGCTGATTACATCCAAACTAAAAGTCTTATAAAGATGAACATGGTGTCACTTATATTTAGATGACTGTATTCAACATAAACATAATAAACACACCAAATAAGCACAAGATGACAATGATCGAATTCACGATTGAGAACCAATGAATTTGGACATCCTTCATGGACAAGTAAGCATCCCAACGACTAGCCCAAGGAACATTGCTTTCTTCCCACGTCACTGAATAAGTCCAAATTATATTGTTTGTACCCTTTCCCACTTCCTGGTTTTTCCCGTCACTTATGGCACACTCCTGAAAATATATACAATAAACTGCGGCACAATGATTTCATATCATCCTAATAAAAACACCATGAGTCCACATCGTCCAACCCACAATGACGTTAAACGAAAAGACCAACTTGTTTCTAAAATTAGGCAAATTCTGCAAAGCTTTTTATTCGTATGTACAACGATGAAAGTAATGGGATAATTGACCGACACACTAATGTTACCATGTGAAATATAGAAAAATGTTAGCAGTTCAATAACTGCATGAAAAAGTCAAACCGGTGAATCAGAAGCAAATTTAAAGCGACTGCTATCAATACTCTGTGGTTGTACTTCGAAGCCAACAACACGATAAACATCCGGTCTTGGTTGATGATAGCGTAGAATTATATCAAGATGATTATTTACATAGTAAAGACCGTTATCTTCCCACCCAAGACGATAACCGTTCTCATAAATCACTTCATTTGTATCTTCAATTTGATATCTTGTAGTACACGGAAGATTATCAACTAATCTGAAATTCACAGCTGAATCAACTAGCAGGAAGTAAAATTTATAGCTTAAGTATGATTTAAAACAAATCTTGTAATGTTGATGCTTTACATCGAAATCCGAATAACGGAAACTTCCAGCACCGATATGCTATCAGCATAATCTGCATCAACTGTCATATCAAAATTATTCTATCCCCATCCATCAGTTTACCGTTTTACTTGTAACCTATTACTTCAATTTCTAACAATTTTACAGAAACCATATTAACCATAAAAGCGTATCCCCACTGTAATAAGGCGTAGATGTACTTACAGGTGCACGTGATATTCCTCCTTAATTCTCCTTGCCAAATTTTCGGAATCCTCCGGGCTAAGAGACACAGGAATACGTGGTGAGCATGTTGTGTTACATTTTACATCACGTTTCATGAATATCTGCAAAGTCTTCAAAACATTAGAAAGGATAATCAATCATTACGTTGCTCTTGAACACCGAATTTTCTTGATTCCTTAATGTCATCTCTTTTCTCCAAATTTCACCAATAAATTTTAAAACTAACGGCAAATGGTGTATTTACGATGCGATCACCGCGCATTACCTCACCCAGATTTTCGGAAATGTAATGTATTGCGCCTTGAGGGCGACAAAAAGGCAACGAATAATATTCATATGGTACTACTGTCTTTGTTGACGTTATTTTTATGCCCTGAAAATATATTGGTGAGTTTCGTAAATCTGAAATCAATACTTTAATCAAATTATTTCTCATATTTACTAAAAATTCGTTAAGCTCTCAAGACACCTTGCGCAAAAATGAGATAAAATGAAGTTAATCTTGACTTCTCACATAAATTCCTATATGTAGAAACCGTTCTTTAATTCTTGCTTCAGGAATACAGTCCACATTTTCACTAAAAATCTTTTTCTAACGCTTCCTATTACAATTTAGGTTCATTTTTAGGATTAACTAACCTATTATAGGAGATGTTCTTACTATCGGTGTTATAATTCTCATGTTCCTGAATCACATACAAATGTTCTATTTTTTTAGACCAATAAACTGTCTCAAAGATATCTTCAGTGACTGGGTCACTCAAACAGTGTATTGTTTGATGTATTAAGAATCAATCAATATGTCACTATAAGAAAAAAAAAACAAGTTAGGATGAGATCGCTTCTTGAAACGAAAGCATGAGTGATTTGAAAAAATTCTAACCTTAACTTCAATCGGATCACCATCTCTGAATTCAACTGGTGCAACACCGGGGACATAAAATCCCTGTTCAACACGGAATAAACTACACAATTGCAGAATTAGAAACGTAATACAGTTCCTCCTCTGCATTGCTGTTTAATTTTGTGAAACCAACTGATTTGACAGTTATTTCACTAGTTTTTACTTTACTCGGGGACGTAAAGGCATTTACACGGATAATAGCATCACCTGAAATTTCAATTAAAATCTTAAATTAAACTGGAACTTCTTCCAACCCAAAAAGTCCCGATCAAGAGCACCGGGATACTAGAGTAAAAGCAAATTAGAAAGCATGCCTCTAACATTATTATTATTATTATTATCAATTATAGACACGTTTTGCCAAGCAAACGATTTTCCCTACCAATATTCGATAAAATCATTATTACGAAAAAAAAAAAAAATAACTGTTCATAATTAGAAATCACAATCTTATTTGTCAACGGATAATAATCATACATCTATTAACTAATAAGTCATGCTGTAGCAACTATGCTTTTCTAACCACAGAAGCACACTGTAAAAACTGCGTTTCGAAGTAATTAATCAAGTTCTTCTCTACACGATAAGCAGTTGATTTATACCTAGAACTTTAACAGTAACTTAAATATTTAACCGCACAAATCAGCGGAAACAAGGTGGAAAGAAATGAAAATTTAAATCACATTTAATAATTTATGCATAATCACACAAAATCAGCAACATCACATGAAGCAATTTTACCACACATTCTATAGAAAGTACTGGAAACGACGAAACGCCAACTGTATCCTGCTTTATAAAGCTTTATAAGACATCGACAATTACTCATATCGCTGGTAACCGTTGTGCAATGAATTCTTTAGCATCAACAAGTTCCTGTAAGAAATTGTATTCCAAATATTACAAAACTACATATAGTTTTAGTCATGTTTACTTTATTACAGTTGACTGCCAAAAGATATCAAATTTTTCTATTCTTTAGATGGTTCCTTCGATTATTTCCATTCATCTATCGCTGTGTGTAAAAAAAATTCTTTTTGGAGAAATTTAAAACAAAAAAATGGAGACATTTCCATGAAACATACATCACACCTTATTAAAATGTAAAATAAACATCAGTAGTCACAGTAAATTCTAATAATCCTACATAAAAAAACAATCAGAGACGCTGACAAATGAAATGAATGTACCAGTATGAACCAATGAGAAATAGATACCTCGGGACAACTGCTATGCGCCATTCTTGGATATACCTTCATGGTTATGTTTGGATTAAAAGCTTTTATATATGCTTCTGTCATTTGGCCAAACGAAAGAGGTACTAAGAAATCCTGACCACCATGGCCCATGAATATCTGCACATCTTTATTAGCTGTATGATTCTGAAACAAAGCATGCATCTTCTGAATCGATAATCTAAATTTTGATGAAGATTATCAAAACTGATAGGCATAATACCAATCAAAAGCTTACAAGCATGCTACAATATAAAAAGCAGTTGTCAATGTTTCCAAAGAAATGGCAAGCTTTTAAAAAATTCTAAATCGCAATAGGTACAGAAATGGGTCAAATTACAAAAAAGAAAGAAAGCAGTTCTTCTGATGGAAAGTTAACGGCAATTCAAGGCATACAGAAATATGTGCCAAATTCTCTACATAACGGTAGAAATCCTTACGTAAAAACTTACCAATGATTAAATTGATATTAGCGCTAAAACACTAAAATTCGACCTCCATTACAATACTACCAAATCTCATTCGAAACTGGGCAATTCCAGTTACTGAATACCTCTAGAATTCATTTCTTTTTCTTTTTTTTTTTTACATCAACGACTGTTCCCCAACAAACTTACACCAGGCAATTTTGTTCGTTGTACCAAAAAGGAACTGAGACCAATTATTCCAGCAAGTGGTTTATCATATATTAATCCAGCATAGAGTGCTAATGCACCACCCATTGAAAAGCCTCCTACCATTATACGTTCGGATGGAATACCAGAATCAATTTCCTTAAAAATTCGAAATTTTAAATTCAAAACATCATAACTTAAAGCCAAGCTACAATAGAGGAACTCCGGAAAATATTATAAATAAATGTTCTTAAATGGATGTGTAATTACACATAAGACACGAATATACAAACCTATTCATTTTCTTCTGAATTAAAGAGAAAAGATGATAAAGAGGATCCAGAAAAAAACTCACAGCATCAATCATGGAATGCAAGATCATTGCTGATTCATCGATACCTTCTCCATCTTCTTCCGCGTTCGGTGTTAGCCCATACAAATCATACCATGCAGGCATTTGCATTCCAAAATTTAATGTAACCGCTCTTGTTGGACTATAAATATCATTCGTTACACATTCAGCATTAGACTACTGTTTGAAAAACAATCACAAAATATGAAATAACTAAACATATGTTGTCTATAAGCAATAAGCTGTCTTTTTTTTTTTTTTTTTTTATATTCACCATAACAAATGAAATACAGAAGAGAAGATCCCACTGAAAATGCGGGATGTTATAGAAAAGCTAGTAAAATAAAAAATAAAAACGAAGGAAGGAGGAGTATATTTTTATGTTTTTCTTGAACTCATCAAACTAACACCTTAATATTAACCAATTTCAGACGCTTTATTCACACATAATCAATCATTTCACATATTTTGATTTTTAGATCTAAACATTTTACCTAAATGATGAAGCTATTTTCACAATGAATTATAGCTCAGCTGAATGATCAAAAATATTGAGCTCTGTTTCGGCTAAGTCCATTAAAACTGTTTATATGAGGAATTTCCAGTATTTTCTACATTACTTTGAAATACCATTTATTTGCTTTGCTTGCTCTCCAACAAAAAAAGTGAAACTTACGCATGCGGGCAGATGTATTTGATATGATCATGCCGTATTTCATCTGCAAAAACCGAAGACCAGCCATGCCCAGTGTCACCGAGACCGTGTAGAAATATGATCTAAAGTTCAATGAAATCTTTTATTGGTACCATCATGTACGCTTAGGAATCTATGCGTGGTCAGTCGGTACAAATTCGAGTCGATTCCATGCTCAATTTCCACTGAAATTTTTGGTCCAAATTTCTAATATTCCTCAGCATCAAAGCGTCAAAGACTATAACAGATCAATTTTGCTACTGTAGATTCCCTAACAATATAGAGATACCACGTCAGTTTTGCTTTCGCCATTCTGTTTTGGTCTTTTCATGATAATCCTAAATCACTTATCCATACTCTTACACTGTAATATGTATGACTCTTCTTAATGTAATACATGTCAGGATCAATGGTAACTACCAATGATTAAACCTGTGATATCTCCACATAACTTCAATTTTCACATAAACTTTCATGTGAAAATGTAACACCAGACATGTCATTTGCTACGACTTTTAGCTTTTATACTAATAACTCCATAAACACCATGAAAATCTCCTTATCGTATATCAAATAAGCTTCTAGGTATTCGTTATAATTAAATGTGTTACATATAAGAAATATCCATGTATACTTACCGTTGCCGTATGTTTACCACGTGCAGGAACAACGACCGGTTCAGCCATCTCTGTATGCAGTTTCGCTTTCGAGTTGCAGGAACCTGGGAGGCAACAATTGAAAAGACCCAGCAGAAAACGACTTGAGAAAAACGATGAACTGCGTTGTGTCCCTCTTTGCATAGAATGTAAGTATCGCGAAGGACTCTGTCGATATGCCTCGATGATGTTTTATTTAAAAGTGTAGCTGTAACTCAACGTAAGTGGACATTGAGAAAAAAAAAAACTGCTCTATATCGCATTTCCACGATAAAAGAAGAAAAATAATTTCATTTCATGCTTATGCAGAAATGTCGAATGTGAACGAATTTCACTACAACTTAACGTAAGTGAACTACAAAAAAGAAATAACCGCATATTAATCACTTCCTTAAACTAATGAAGAAAGAAATAAAACAAATGAAATCTTAAAAGTCCATAAGTATCATTACAAACATATTAATAAGTAATTTTTTAATAAATATCATCACATACTCATTAATGAATAATCTTTTAAATTATTTTGTCAGCTATAACATAACATAACTATTACTAGTATCACTCACAGTTTCAATATCCTTAGCATTTATAATCTTTGCTTGTAAGCAAGATCATCAATTTTTCAAATTCAGTCAAAAATAGATGAAGTAAAAAGTTCAAGTCTTGAATTTTAAAATGAAGTAATGAAGTCAAATCATGTAAATCATATCCGCTACGCGATACCTCACCATCAAATTGCAACCTTTGTCAATAATCACATTAACCCGAAATACGACGTTCCACACAAGGTGAAACTCATCTTCTGCAGCATTATTTCATTTTAAAATTAATCACATCTTCCATCATCAATCCTATTATGAATTATTTTAATTACTTGTTAATTCTATCTAATCGTAACTAATTTTTATATGCAATAAAATATATCTAAAACATAATAGATCTATCCTAATTAAACTAAAAAAAGAGAAAAAAAAGAAACTCGAGATCATTACAGCTATATATGACTCTTTCACAGCACTTATTGCAATGATTTAATAAAATAAAAATAATACTTGATGAGCACTATGTAACATATCACATTATATCAAATGAGCAATATGTAATAACACGACAGCGAGATTCATCCGACATTATATGATAAAATCATGTAACATTAAGGAAACAATAGCTATTTATATTACAGTGATAGAAATGTGGACATAAACTCTTCGGCTCTGATAGTTTTGTGGAAATTTCTATCTGATTGACATCTTATTCGAAAATGCTAACCCTTATTGATTAATCAGAAGAGTGTTTACACGACCAGGCTTTATTGTATGGAAATAAGAATAAGTAAGGCGGTGGGAAAAATGTTTTTCTTAATGAACTTATTAAGACTTCTGCCAAATAAAGGTTAAGATGAACGACCCGCCTGATAAATATTTCAATACAATGAACATTCAATTTCTCGTACACAACGGGTAAACCATCTTAACGATCTTACACGAATGTCTTTAATGTCGACGTTTTCGGATCGAAATAGGAGATGCCTCACACTGACATAGCTTTACATCACAAGAACTATTTCAATTTCTTTGTTTGTCAACAACTCAAAGTTCAAACTTACGTGACCATAGGGAAAGCATTGGTCACTACATGATCTATGTGGCTGAAATTTCATGCTCGTTAAGAGAGTGATAAATTCTATTACACTCAAATTAATATCTGTCGAAACAATAATTTATCCGCTTTGGGTCGGTTATAAGTAGTGTGACAAAATTAACTCAGCAATAAATATGGATTCTCAAACGATTATCCAGATCGCAGAAACAAGTAATTTTTTCGCCTTACACTTGAGCTTATAAAAATGTCAACTAACCTTTCAGGAAAATTCAAATCAATATAAAAGCCGAAAGTACTGGGAAAGAATTCTCAAAATTGTAGTGAAAGTTCAAGTCTCGGTGATGGTTTCCGACTATTCAATCAGTGGAGTTAAGCAAAACAACAACATTATGACAGTCTGTCACAAAGCTTACTTACAGTTGCATCTAATGTATGTCAAACAAGCTATGTCGAGTTAGTCCATCGAGAGAAGTGTTCATGATTAAGTTGAATATATTTAACGTTATTTGTCATCAGGCGAATAATGATGGCTGATCAGCATGATCAGCAATCCGACAACAGGCCATGAAGTTCGCAAGTGTCTGCACCGCTATGCTGTATGCATCCTAAAAGATTAATTGTTTCAAAAGATCAATACGTAACATTGGAAAATTATTTTCGACAATAATTTTCTAAAAGACATCTTGATCCATTTGTTCCTTCTTTTCAATTACCTAACTTCGGAAGCATCCATATTGCTAGCTGAAGATATGCTAATAAATCACACTGTTTGAGCATCAGTAAATGCACTGAATCTAATGTCTCCATGGCCAATAACAACAACGAAGTTTTGGAACATACTTCAGCACCACAATAATCGAGAACCGCTACAGCTGACACCATTGGCCATTTATTTACTGCTTTACCTAAATCGTATTTCGAAGATATCCAGAGGATATCAATGTGATTGGATGCACAAATTTCCTTAATCATATCGACCTCAGTAGCAAGTTCGACTAAAAACAAAACATTTAATTTGTTTTATGTTTGGGATTTATGAAAAAAGAACACCGCAGTTCTCAGATATTTGTTAGCTCGTTTGTCAATTCATACCGATAAAAGAATTCCATGTAATTAATTAAGTACACAAAATATGGAATAAAAAAGAAAGCAACTGTTCGATCAGCTTCCGAGACAGCCGAGTAATTCCATCTTGTTAAATCGATGCTACAGCAATGAAAACTTAGAAGATTTTAACATTCGTAACTTAGCTAAGTTTTTGAACTACTTAAATTTTTATAAAAGTGAATCAACTAAGATGTTTTATTCAATAATATAAAACACCTTTCTGTCTGAACTATTGAAAATGAGAATTCAAAACACACTATTGTTGGTATCGATATTGCGCGCCAATATAACGCAACGTACTGTTTCAAGCGATAACTGCTTTTGTACCTCTCTTAAACCATAGACTAATCGGTGCTTTGACTTTGCCTATAAAAATTTGACAAACTTACCAGTCCTGTTTTATGGGAAAATCTTTTCTTGCTTTAATTTTTCTTTTATCCAGTTCCTTATTTTTTCCAGTTTTGCTACATCTGTGTTCTGGATAATAAATATATGACTGATATTAAATTGCTCAAAAAAAAAAAATCACTATATCTAGCTCAGAGAAAGAATTATCTAAAAGGATAAAATCTAATCGATATTGCTATTTTTATATAAATAAATTCCTTTTTATTGAGACTGAACTACATATATTTGAGTAATTAAAAGAACAATTATTGAAAGGAAAATGAAAAGTAAAGATAAATTAAAAAAGAAGGAAAAATGTGACCTCAACTTCCAAGATCAAAATAACTAAACCTTAGTTGGGTTTTTTTTCCATGCACGATCTTGAAATTTTTTGACTTTCTTCAAAAATTCTATTATGGCTGCATCAGCATCCTTTGCGGTTAAACTGAAGGGATCGAATTTATCCGATTCTACTGTTATGTCACTCTTTTTTTGCTTTACCTGCAAATCTATCGTGAAAACAGCAACTGAAGTATCCACATCAAAAACTGATCTAGCTTAGTTCTTAGTGCATGACACGCACTGCATATTTCCTTCTCAAAGAAAGTCCTTCGAAATTTTTAGAATCTTCTTTTTCTGAGACCTTTCATACTGATTAGTTTTCTCTCGAGAAAAAAACTAATTTATAACTTATTTTTTGAAGTTTAAAGGAAGTCGGTAATACGATAACAGAGTAGTTGCTACGAATGTGCCGAATGCGACAGAAACTATGCTACCATAAATTAAATGGAACGGTATGATAATGACCCGACTTCATAATCCTCTTTCCGGAAATCGACTCATGACTTGTTCAGCATATAACCTTAATACTATGCCCTAAAGTAAGCAGTGGTAGGTAAGTATCCCCGAAAGCAATGATAACTCATATTACTTCAGGTAATTGGCATGCAGCTTCTGGACTGCAAACTATGGCCCAAATATTCAGATTTTCTAGAATAATTGAAAAAATTTTTGGAAACAACGAACATGTAAAGGAATAGCTGGACTTCTCGAGTGCCACATCAGAATATATAGTAAAAGAAATAAGCAAAAAAAGAAAAAACCGAAAATTTCAAAAAAGCAGAGGAAATTTTCAAAGTGACAAAAACCTTTTGATATTTTGCATCTTTCGGTTCTGTTTCCAACGATTTGGATGTAATAAAATCACCCAATAAAGATTTATGTTTTAAAGGATTACGTTTCTTCTTCCGAACAATGTCCTTTTCCTCATGAGATTCAAATCCATTCATTAGTCATTAACGAGGAAAACTTATTTTGGAAACATCTCTGAAATTAGGAAAGAGTAGCACAAAAAAAAAAAAAATGACAACATATAAACAGTCATAAATAGCTCATTGATAATTTTAAGAAAAGAATTGCGATAATATAAAGCAATGAACCAATCGAAATGAAATTAGTAAAAGGAATGTTCAAAGTTTTATATGAAATATCCTTGTAATTCCTCCTTCCACTAAATTTATTTATCCTAAATCACTGAATTCAGCCAATTAAAACCTGAACTCCAATTACTTAAAATTCAAAAACCAACAAATTTCATCTAAAAAATGAATTCGCATAAGAATAAACAAATTTCCCCAACCAATTAAAAACACATCAACTCCTAAGACACTGTTGCATTTCACACATTTGTTTCGCATTCTTATAAATCTAAATAGTTATGCAATTGTTACGAAAATTTTTAATCTCAAATAATGGTAGTATATTTGAAGTTAATAATCAGATGCTGGGAGATTGTGAGACTTTTTGGTTCTTCTTTTTTAATTTTTGAAATTTAGAATTAAAATTTAATTGTTTTTCCGGTTAGCTTAATATTTTTGTTCTCGAATTTTCCGGAAGTTTTTTTCTGTTTTTCCACTCACGCATAAAATATGTGCTAAAAGTTAGTTTCAAATTTTCTAGTTGGATGAATGTTTACAAAATATGTATTTTTAAAATGCTTTTCGATAAGACTTTTATTTCAATTTCAATTCTACTCTGTGGAACCAAAAATCAAAATGATCCGAGAAATAGATCCGTTGAGGGTGACGATGAAGTTTTTAAATTCTCGAGTAAAAGTTTGTTTGAGAAAGTTGCATTCGGTTTGTTCGTATCCTTAATGTATAATAACTTGAAATTAGCTAATATGAGTTGGTTGAATCAAAAATCAGATAATTTGCATTTGAGAGAGAGTAATTAAGCATTAAGTTACAGTTCTTATTGAAATTCCACTAGAATTCATTAGTCGTTTCGAATATTAATCTTTCTTTCTTTGCTTTACTATTAACCGATATAAAAATTGTCCTAATTTAATCATATGTTTTCTAACTGGTAGTATTAATGACATTTTTTTCTGAAAACCCATAAGTGATTTTTTTTTTCCTTTTTTTTTTTTTTTGTTAAATTTGTTTTATTTTCCTCAAAATTATTATATTTGCTTCAGTTTATGTCATTGATACGCCTAGGCCAATTTATGACAAAATAAGTTTAGGCCAGTTCTACAGTTCATACCGTCTCTTATCTAAAACAATAAATCGATATTTGCTTCCAATAAATTGTATTTCGTTACACTTTTATGTCAAAAGAATTACGGATATCATACATCTTTCTTTCATTCTTGTCCTTCAACTATACGGCAGTAAGCATTTCAGTCCAAGGCTCAGGTTAAGATCAATAATTGCTGAATTTTTGTTTTAAAGGCACTTATTTGGTTTATACTAGATATTAAGTATAAGTCATCTGTGCTGGAGGAATTTTCATTCATAAGAAAATGTTTATCTTAGCAAATTTTTAATTCGAACAATATTTTCAGATATATGTCGGGAAATTTTAATGCAAGTATTGGTGATGTAAGTTTTAATTTAAATTTCACTCAAGCTCATCTGTTCTTATCTTTCACTTGAATGCAAATAAAGGAATACATTCCTACATCAAAAATTTTCTGAAAAATTTGCGCAAATAGACAAAGAGGAGATAATACGATGGAATGATAAGAGAATAACTTCAGTTAATGAATGAATAAGCTAGTGACTAGATAGGTATAATAAATTTTGTCATCATTCTTAGCCAAATTCAACCGATGGTGCGGGTTCAATTTTAAAAGCGGGTGGTGCATTTGGCCGAATGGCAACTGCTCGAGAAGAGCAATATTTCTATAATCAGGTGATTATTATTATCAATTTTTGTAATATGAAAAAATTTGAATTTGAAATTTGAAAGCATATTTTCAACATATATATGTATTTACATCCTGTAATGACTTTCCTTTCTCTCTTTGTTTCTTACACAAATATTTTGCATAAGAAATTGAATACACTTATTGATATTTTGAAGCAAAAAGAAGAAATGAAAAAATTGAACGATACTTTGAAAAATGTAAAAGAAGTCATTCGTGTGAAGAATAATGACAACGAGCAGTTCGATCAAACCAAAACTTAAACAGTCAGATCATAATTTTTATGAGTTTTTCCCTTTTTTTTAAATCTTCATTTCATTGTGATTTTTTATATTCTACCACTTTGATTCATATATTTCCCTTAGTTTGTGCTGTTTTTGATAACTAGACGAAAATGACTATCCCGGTTGAAACACTTTCCGGTTTTACAAAAAAGGAAGATGTGTCTTATTGAGTAATTATCATGCATATCTGATGTGATATGATTATTATTGGAAGTTCGAATACGATTTTTCTATACCTTGCATTCATCTTTGTTAAGCGGAAACAATCGAGTAAATGTTGATGCTATTATTGGAGAGTAATAATTTTTCAAAAGAATTTTTTCCTTAAAGTTTTTACTGTTTCGTTTTTGTAATTCTGGATTCTTATACTTCTTGCAAATTTTATTATCAATTATGCCTTCTTTTTTTTTTGTATATTGCACAGTTTGCAATATAAAATTTGTATTAGTTTTGAAAATTAGTGCTTCATTGCAATTTATCAAGCAGTATAAATTTTGAATTTCGATGGAAATTAATGGGAAAATATTTTTGAGTTTCGCAATTTTTAGGACAATCAATTTTGCTGTTTACATTAACTTTCATCCAATTTTTGTTTTTCATTTGACTAACTCTTTCTGTAATTCAAAATTATCACGACAATACACACCTTACTCGTCTAATTTTTCATATCAGGCTATTTCAGAGAATCAGACTTTTCAAAGCATATCGCTTGGTTCTTTAATTGAGACTTCACAAACGGTAAAGAAGGGAAAGTTTCTCATTTAAGAAAAGTTGAAAAAAGTGAAAAAAAAAAAAAAAGAAACGGAAAAATAGGCTGAAAATTGTTATTATACATTCAAAATACCTCACAATAAAGGTCGATCGGACAAATTAATGTTGTGCTTTCAAAAATTTCCCTGCTGTATTCACCAATTTCATGTGCGAGACAATATTTTAATGAAGCATTAACTCTCATTTATTAATTTGTAAACAGTTTTTACCATTATAATTATTATCACATCACTGATTATTCATTGCAATCACTGTATCATTATAACGTACATAATAGAAAGCATACATTTCCTTTAAATTCATACGATAATAAGCTTAAATGACAAATTGTGATTCACACAAGTTAAGAAGACAAATGAAAGACAATTCGTTTAATAACAAAATTTCGATCCCTGTTTATAATTTTCTAAAAAAAAAAATAAAAATGATTAAACATGATAATATTACCAATGTTTGCATCCAATAATAGTGCAGTAATTTACATTTGAATAGATGAATGTTTGCTTTAAAGTATTAATATTAATTTTATTGCTCAAAATTTTGAATAATTATGAGTAGGAATTCATTTTTATACATTTGAAATATATTTTAAAATTTTAATCTAATGTATTTTTTAAAAACATCTAACTATGCTAATCATTAATTTCAAATATTAATGATACAATCATTGGTAGTATATCTTGGATATATCAGTAATATAATTTGTTCATCCTATTCACATATACATTATCTAATCATTCTGTATCATATTGTATCTAAGTAAATTATTATAACATTTAAACTACAACACTCTTGCTGTACCATCAACTAATAATGGCTTCATTGATCGTACTGTTTGTCCTTTTCGTTTATTTACTTCTCGATATTCATGATAGTGAATGTTTTTACGGATTAAATCGTCGAATTGACGAGTTTGTGAAAACTAAAATTGAAATACTTCAAAAGCAAAAACTCTTCTTTCATTCTTCATCTTATAATTTCGAAAATGTTTCGAAGTAAATTTGAAAAGTATTTATTTCAGAAAACAAAAAAAAAAAAAAAAAGTTATCATCTCTGGAAGAAAGATATTTTGTAAATTTTTATATAACAATGAAAACATACCCCATTTGTTCCAAACATTGCATGGCCAGATTTGATTTCACCTATCGACTTCTCTAAAATTAGGAATTCAATTTCCAAATTTCATTTACAAACATGTTTGCGGGGAATTATGTATATCCCCGAATATAATATAGGATACTTTTAAAATTTTTTTTAAAATTTAAAATAAAATATTCATAATTTCAACTTCTATTTTAAATCATACTTGAAACACAATAGTTGCCATGATTTCTGAAGCGTCCAGTGATATTTTTTAAAAAGGTAATTTCTAGGATACGATCTCCTGAAATTCTAACATTCGTAGCATCACAGTCTAGATCCTCACATTTCTGCGCTGCTGACATAACTGTTCCATTCCGCAAATAGCCCAATACTCGACCTATACACTTCTGCAAACAATATTGTTGAATTCATAAACTCACATGAACTGAATTAAACTGTCAATAAGACACTTAAGTATCTACGATATGTCTTGTCTACAAAATTTATTATCCTCTTTATGAAAAAAAAAAAAAAAAGTAAAAATCTAAGTACCTGATGTTGATAAGTTGAATAAAACCTATTCTCATAATCAATCCATTGCATTGCACCATTTTTCGTTCTTCCAAATGAACGACTAAGTGATTGATCATTTGTTCTTGGCAAATCACTGGATAAAATTTCATTAAATGCCTAAAATTTTTTTTATCTTTTTTATTGGAAAAATAAATTTCACAATAGAAAATTTTCCAATGGTATTTTAATATATTATTTGCACGATGAAATGGAGTAAAATAATTTGTTAGTTTGATTTTAATTACCAAAAAATTCGTAAATATATTGAAATTAATTCCTGAATTATTTCTCAAGAAACTGTTAACATTTTTTTTTTTTTTTTTTTACATATTAATTTGAATGGAAAAATTTCCAATTTACCTCTTTTCCAAACATTGCTTTCGTATTTTGGTTAATATATTTTTCAGCATCAATTGAATTGATATTCTTACCTTTTTGTAATATATTTTCAGCAATTTCCGAACTAAAATTAAAAAAGAAAAACAATAATCAGTTAATTACATTAATTTTTGGATTGGAATTTAAAAAAAAAAAAAGAAGGAGAAACAGCAAGCAAACAATTTTATCAAAAATAGGATTTATCACATTATTTGTTTTGCTCATATGTTTTAGTTCAATTATTTTCAACTTTAAAAATATGTAAATGAATTTTTAGATGCAACTAACATTTTTAAGAAAGTTGAAATTAAACTAACGCTAATTAACTACTATAAAACAGTTCCAAACGAATTATTTCTTTTTCCATTCAATTACAACATAGATTTTAACGGAAAATTAGCTCAAGATCTATTTATAGATATAAGACAATGTATGAAAATGAACTACACGATGAATAAGTTTAGTCAAATTTAAATTTCCAAATGATAATAATAATCATAAAATCTGCTTAATTGTAGAATCGAACAAATTATAAGCTGTTATTTTGAAGTTTTATTCAAGAAAAAAAAAAGAGAAAAATCTTTTTAAAAAATTCAGAAGAAAAAAAAAAATAAAAAACAAACTTTTGATGTTTTTGTAACAATTTATTGTTATCATAACTGTTTCGTTGTGAAGCAATTGCAATGTCATTATCGATAAATGATGTAGCATCAGAAGATTTTAGATGCTTAAGTGATTCTATTCGAGGAATCATCCTAATACCATTTCTCACACTAAGTGTATTTCCCCTTCTTTCATTTAAGTTGAAATTAGTTTCAGGATATTTGCCATTTAAGGTATTTGTTTCCATATTAAATTTATCATTGGATTCTGATGAAGTTGAACTTCTTAATAATGCAATACAATCGTTGGTAGATTGCGTTCCATCTGAGATAGGTATGCTATTATGATTTGCAGATTTAGTGATACTTCTGGAACATGGTAATAGCTTTCTGTCGTGACGCCTCTTAGAATTATCCGTTCCACGAATCAATGTGATATTTTGATTGGTGAAAATACGACGTTGTAGTGTAATTCCATGTTGATAATTTTTCTTGTTTGTCGCAGTTGAAATAATCGCTTGTGCTTGATGAGAAGCTGAATTAGCAGCTCCTATCGAATGTTGTTGACCAGGTACGATGACAAAATTTTGTGCGGATAATGTTGCATTGGTATGTTGCAAGCGTTTAGTTGCCTTTTGATTAATATCATTGATAGATTCGCTAAAGCGAAAGAAAAAACAGGAAAAAATTAGATTTCCATTATTGCAATAATTTAATTTCAAATTTTAGACTATTTCGAATATATTATCTTTTTTTAAAATTCAATTTATAATCATTCTTAAAATTCGAACCAATTTTTTAGTAAATTATTTCAATTATTCTTTTATAAAAATTACTGTTTAATTAAACCATTGGTAGTTTGATCAAAGAAATGATTAAATGAAACTATTAGCAAATGTTAGCCTCTTCCAAAAAAGAAGTGTGGCATATGTCATCGAATTGAAATGAAACGAATTCAATTTCATTCATATAATGGACAAAATTACTCAAATCCGACCTGACCGCAATTTTCAAGGTAGTAATTTTAGTTTATAAATGCATCATTATCATCCCTATAATTTTAAATAAAATTAATCTGTAAATTTTTTGAAATGAGAAAAAAAAAAAAAAAAAAACGAAAAATGAAATAATTAACCTGGTGATAATAGATGGTGCCACTTCTATTTGGTGTAAAATTTTATCATATTCATTTGGATACTTTTGTTGTTTATGAATTGGAGGTACCTTTGCTACCGTATTTGGTGGCAATTCTTGTGAATGAATTCTATATATATGATAGGGTGAATTGTAATTTTCAGGTGTACCCATAATATTACCGGTTGATCGCTGATCATTATATGATAATAATGGTGGTAACATAGGTTGTTGAGGAATTGATTGCGGTGCATTATAGGTATAGGGTAAATTATATGTTTGAGGATATGAAACACTCGCAAATGGTGCAGTATTAACTGGATGATATTGATATGCTGAATATGGTGCAGAATAGGATGATGTAGGAGGGACAAGTAAACCTGAAATTATTCAAATTCTTTAAAAATCAAATCACATATAGTAATTACAATTAATTTCATTTTTTTATTGCGAATTAATTTTCTATATTAATTATTATTACAATTGATTAGTTATTATTTTCCAATTATTCACTGAAATATCAATTGATAAAAAGCAACACATTCTGTTAGATAAAAAGAAATTTCGCCATATTAATTAATAATTTAATCCTAATCAAACTTTTTTTTTTTTTTTTTTAAATTAATTGATATGTAATATGTAATTTACTTGGTAATTTATGTAGTACATGTGGTGCAACGTAACTTTCACGTTGTAATGGTATATGTTGTGCACATGAACAAGTAGCAATTGTTGTTGGACAAGAACAAAAACCACCTAAATAATCAATTAAATAATTAAATTCTTTACAACTTTATACTCAATTTTTTCTTGTATGATAGGATTAATAGTATTATTGCTAGTAGATCTATCAGAATTAGCAACTCCTCTAATAACAACAAGATCAACAGGTAATCCTATTTTCTCTTACAAGTTCAGCAGCCTCTAAAAAATTTAATTTAATCAACTAAATTATTTGTTATATTATTCATATTATTACCTAAATTATTAATAAACTTACTTTTTTTTTTTTTAGAACTATAATAACTCAATACTCTTATAAGTAAGCCTTATGAAAGATATTTGACTCATTCGTTTCGTTTCTCTTTTTTTCCAAATTTAATTTCATTTCTTTAATCGTTCCCCTAATCATCATTGTTTTTTTTTTTTCTTTTTCTTATTTAACTAAAATAACAAATTTTACACGTATTACGTGTGTTACGTTAAATGTCACACATATACGTATGCACTATAATACGTTCCACTTTTTTTCTTTTTTTTTTGTTCATTTTTAATTAGCTTACATTAACTTGTTGACTAATTTTAATTTAATTTAATTTCATAAAATAAAATGAAAAAACTCTTACTGCTGAAACAAGCAAATGTATTTGTAATATGATTCATTGCAATCATGATTATCATCAATTGTTGTAATACCATTAACCAATACATTATGAACCTCAAAAAACGAAAAAAAAAAAAAAAAAAAGTAAAAGAAAAAGAAAACGAAAAATCATTTTGGTTGCACAATGATAATAATAAAAAATATAACAAAAATGATAACCAATCAACAAATTTAACATTCATATTCAAATGTATTTTTCTTTTTTTTCTGCATTTCAAACAATTTCAAATGTATTTCCAGTAAACAGTAATTATGATATGATCAAATTATTCGTTAATCTCCATATATTTATACTAAATGTTTTCGAAGACTAAATCAATTTAAACCAAAATATCTGGCGGTTGTGTGATACATGAAAGAATAGTGGTATAATTGCGCTTAATGTATAATTGTCCTCATACTGTAACATTATATGAATCAATTTGAATTATTACGATAATCAAATATAACATACCTATATCAGATATTATGAGCTATTTAAGTAAAAATTGATTCATACTTTGAGCCAGAATTTACTTGATAAAATAAATTCTATAAATATGAAAAAGAATTTGCGGTACATTTGCGCTTAATGCACAATTGACCTCATACCGTAGTGTTATATGATCCAATTTGGATTATTACAATGGTTATTCTCATATATTTATACTAAATGTTTTACGGGATTTAGGAAAAATCAATTTATACCTTGCGTCATTTGTGTCATAATGTTTGAACGGTTAGTACAATAAATTATTCAAATATAAAAAAAAAAAAAAGAATTTATGGTACATTTGCGCTTAATACATATAAAATGATCTAACAATAGCTTCATAAACTTTTCATATTTATACTAAATATTAGTGAATTGGCAAAAGAAATGATTAGAAGATGAAGGAGAAACACTGAAGTGGGCAAGTTAAAAATTAATTTTCATTGAAGTTATAAAATTTCAAATTTTATACATTTTTGAATTAATTTTTCTTCGGTGAAAAAACACGAAATTATTCCAATTGATTTTTTTTTTTTTTTTTAAATTTATGTAAATTTACAATTGAATTTGGTTTAGTCGAATGTTTAAGTGATGCAGAATTAATAACAACAATAATAAAAAAAAGAACTCCACAAAGATTTGAGAAGAAAGAGAGAGATTTTTATATTAAAAATCAACTATTATTCATTGAATGAGAAGAATTATTCATAAATACATATATATATATATATATATATATATATATATAGATAGATGGATAATGCTCGATCTTCCGAAAATTTCTCATTTCTAAATTTTGGAAATTTATTTGAATTTCAAAAATTCAATAATTATTTGAAATATGCATACCCTTATTTGAAGTCAACCTTTTCATGCATAATTAATCTATTTGTCTTTTATGATTTCTGTTTTCATTTTCTTTGATTTTTTTTTTTTTTTTTTTGATTAAAGTACGAATTAATAAATTTCTTGAAAAAAAATTCTACAAAAAAGTCTTTATTAATATTGAAATTTTTTAATTGCTGAATGAAATAAGCAAATTAATTTTTTGAATAAACGAAAAATATAAACGATAATCCTTGCAATATTTGATGGCAATTATTTCCACAGTAAAAGATTTTGTAATTTTAAGATTGCCTTATACATTCTTAAACATCTTTTTTAGTGACAAATTGAAATTTTTATGAAAAGAAAAGAAAAATTGGGTAATCCGTTTGGGAAGATTTCGTCAATTTTGTTGGTTCAAAAAGTAATGATTGCTTGTTGAAATCATGTAAAGAAGGACAAGGAAAGAAAAAAAAAAGGAAAGGGAGAGGGAGGGGAAAGAGATGAAGAAGGGTAAAAAGGAAAGGAAGAAGAAAATTTAAAAGAGAGAGGATAAATGAAAAATGATGAAGTATTGTCAGAAAGGCGATAATCATTCAATGATCGTTCATATTGCAGCTCAAGGATATTTGCACAATTTTCTTATCATGCCTAATATCCAATACTTTCAGTAGAAAGAGGAAGAGAGAGAGAGAGAGATGGTAGAAATAATTATGATTACAAAATTCATCCTGAAGACATTAATACTGATAATAGTAACAATAAATTAATAATAATACTAATACTAATAATACTAATAATAATCATGATAATAATAATAATAATAATAATGATAATAATAATAATAATAATAATAATAATAATAATAATAATAATAATAATAATAATAATAATAATAATAATAATAATAATAATAATAATAATAATAA